>JAAGKR010004150.1:0-65062 GCA_011419295.1 Clarias macrocephalus
ACACACACACACACTCAGTCTCACACACACACACACACACACTCAGTCTCACACACACACACACACTCAGTCTCACACACACACACACACACTCAGTCTCACACACACACACACACACTCACACTCACCATTTTATAAAACAGACAAATGAGTTACAGATCATGCAACAAACCAGGAGACATCACTGACTCTAACTTGCATGTATAATATAATCATAATGTGATATCCTGTGGGAACATTTGTTTTGCATTAAGGTCCTTCAAATAGAAAGTAGATTTCAGAGAACAATGATTTACGTATTAAAATCTAGCACTGCTAAAATAATTAAATGACACAAATTAAATATTTGTACAAATTTAGATTTAGTTAATTCAGAAGTTCAAAAATGCAAAAACTTTATTAAACTATCAAATAGCAGGAGTAGCTGAGTGGGTAAGAGATTGGACTACTGAGCGGAAGGTCCCAGGTTTAAATCCCAGCACCACTACACTGCTACTGAGCGAGGCCCTTAACCCTCAACTGCTCTTGTTGTAGAATAAAATAAAATTGAAATTAAATGGATAAGGGGAGCTGGCAAATGATGTAAATTTAGTTTGCAAAATGTACTTTAAAAAAGTCCCAGATAATCTGGGCTATTAAAAAGCCAATCAAGCCTGAAATTGTTCTCTCTCTCTCCTACATACACGCTTGTTTTTGATACAATAAATAAATAAAAATAAAAACATGCTGGCTACCCAGGGGTAGGCAAATACGCGAATAATTTTGTTAAGATCATTGACTTTAAAATAAACTACTTTCAACCTGGGAGGTTAATTTTAAACTTATATACAGTATTTCTTTAGTTTTTAAAGTAAAATTTTAAGGCAAGGAAATCTTGTAGAATTCATTATTAAGGGTTCAATGTTTTTCTTTTTGCTTGCATATATTATCTACATTTACAGGGAAGCATTACACATATACTACATTACAGAGAGATACAAGTATACAATGACAGATGTTCAAGACCAGTGTAGAGGCAGATCTTACCAAGAGACTCGGGAGGAGTATACCAAATATTGAGAAGAGTGGCATCATTCACCTCATCTGTTTCAGCTTCAGCTTCATGACTCTCCAACAATCTGGACAAATGAGAGGTTAGGAAGGACAAGATGAAGGGTTACAAGACACTTTAAAGATCACTTGTAAATACCAACACTTACATGAAGTACACTGTATTAAGTACATTGGAAGAAATCTTTGATACGTAGCAATACACCAACTTCCCGAGTCAAAACTATAGCGTAGTTTACCTCTTGAGCGGCTGTAGCTCGGGACTCTCTGAAGGAAGCACACGCAGGCCTTTACCGTATGAAGTGCCGCCATGCAGGTGGAAGCAGAGAGGGCTGGCACAGTCAGCAGTTTGCTCAGATGATTTTTGAGACACAGCATGAAGATTGTACAGCCGAAGAAACATGCCAGGCTAAACATACACACAGTCAACAGCAATAACCATTTATTTTACTTTAACAACCAATAATATATATATATTTTTTCAACAAGCCCGTGCGCTTTGAGATGAGCAAGGAGCAAGATTTCTAACAGATCAGCAAAACTCTCCAGCAGGGGGCAGTCTGGTATAAAACCTAAAAGACTTTTCTCTACTACATGGGATGAATCATGGCACCCATTAACATCTGCACTAGTGTTGTTCTTAATTGCAAGTCCTATCCTTTGCACGACAAAAACACAGATTCACGCTTCCCTTTTTTAGTGGAAACATATGCATAAGCCATCATCAAATAGAAAACTCAACAGCCAGCAGGGTGCGGTGTTATAAAGCAGCACACCTGCCTCTCTATACTGCAGTCTAGATTTTCCAAATGCTGCAAAATACTCAGGTGTGTAGGCTGAGACAAATATGCTACAAGTGCTTCTATAGGAGAAGGTAGCGATAATCATATACACAGGTTTTCTTTTTGACAAGCTGCTGCACAGTTGCAGGGATGGTATTGACTGTGCAATCTACAAGATGTTCAGTGTGCACAGATAGAAATGCTGGAATAACGTGCTAAAAAAGCAAAAGGAAATGGAAAATCAGGAGCAGTGTACTTTCCACTAACTGCAAATTATGAGAGTATGCAAAGAGCTTGCAGCTGAGAAACAAGAATCCGTTAGACTGTTGAAGTCAGTAACCATGCATTTGGGTACATTGCATCCCTGATGATGTGCTGGTTGGGAAGAATCAGGAATAAGTCCTGGTTCTTTCAAAAGGTAGCACACTGAGTGTGTGGCTTCGCAGTAGGAGTGCACGCCTGTCTGCTACACTTGGGTTGTGATATGAGACTGAGAATGTTCGGACTATGATATGAACGCGAGCGAGAGATAGACGATCCAGCCCTCCTCCTTCACTCTGAGTGACAAGCAGCAGTCAGAGAGCTTTAAGCTCACGGGATTTCACTTGTCAGTCTTCTCCTCCTTGTGCCTCTGGTCCACGAGAGTCGAAATCCAGAATAGGGCTCCATACTACAGCACTGAAGCTGATATTCATTACTGTCTGAACCAATTCGTAACATTCTTTGGTCTCAACCCTGAGAGCTTACCTCGTATATAGCCATGATTTCCCTTTGGCACATTTGGGTTTTCAGTAGTCTAAGGAGGCTATAACAAAGTGGTAAATCCACAGAAGGAGCTGGATATGCTCTATTTGCCATAGTCCATTTTTCTCCACTTGTAGGACAAAGTTAAAGCCTTGTCCTTGCCATTAGAGTTTATACGTTCTTCCTCCCTTGCTGCCTTTCCTCCATCCTTCTTGATAGCACTGTGATTGGGCCTCAGGTTTTATAACCTTGGTACACCTCGACGGTCTAACTGAACATGCCAAAAACAGATGCTTATTTCGGTGCAGTTTCTTCCCTGCCAGAGTTGATGCTTTAGCTTCATGTCAATAGTGCTTTGATTGCTCCATACTTGCATTAGAGCCTTGCAGTACAAAACTCAATTTGACAGTGAAGAAGTGCAGAATGATTTATTGGCTTGCGGCTGTTTGGGGTGACGGCTTGCCAATAAATGTGGGAGAAATTCTTGCATTACAAATGTTGGCTGCATGAGAGTAACAAATTCTGCAGCACACACAAAAAAATCTCACTGTGAAATTCAAGCCTTGTGCTTGTTTACCCGACAGAACTCGCTAATTTTTGTGTTTGATTTCAGTGTAAACATCTTGTAAAAATTGCTTTGCAAGAAGCAATAGAAATAAAGGAACTGAAGAAAAGCTTGGTATTCTGGATTTCACTGACTGAAAATAAGTTTGAAAGAACTTTAAAAAATTTTTTTTTTAAGTTTTTTTACAGTTTATTTTTTACATAAACTGTATCTTAGGTTCTAGAATAACAGAAATTAATGTAACTTTATACTGAACATTTTGTTTTGTACAGTCTGTGCATGCATGTACAGTTTTCATGTGTGTGTGTGTATACTGAACACTTTATTTGCTGAGAGAAAAAAAAAAACGCGAATGTGGCGTCAGTAGAACTTGCAGGGACCAGCTAGAATGAGGTAGCGCTCTTACAAAGCCTGCAGCTCCCACCATGGAAAACTCTATTAACCTAAGATTTGCAGCTACATACTACTGGATATCTCGGGTATTCACTGGATTCTCATCTATATGTAAAACAAACAAAACAACAGCAAAAAAGAGTGGAACTGAGAAACATTCAGTACAAAGTGTTTTTACAGAGTCAAACCAATGAACAAAACAAACACGCCAAAACCCACAATATTAACTCCAACACGGACAGAACTGATTTCCTTAGGATTTAAAAATCTTGAAACCAGTAAATACACAGCCAAAAATTTAATTTGGTAGATAAGATGAGACTAGATAAATCGTGAACAGTGGGCTTTGCACAAAACGTAATTAAGGCCGAGACAAACCAATTCCAAAGAAATTATTTGCATCTCTATTAAACCAACAGTTGTTGAAAAAAAAAATCCATGGACTAGAAAAAGGTGAACTTTCATAATCCAAGGCATATTAAAAGCAATTTCAGCAGCTTTTCTATGAAAATACATATGGACCATGTCATTTTCTCTAAGCAAATCCATGAACTAATTAAATATTTATAATCACAATTATTCTTATGCATTAATATGAAATCGGTAAAAGCATTGACGCAGTAAACCATCAATAAGAATAAAAGACTAAACAGACGTTACTGCCCTACCAGGAAAATGTTCACTTTCAGCACTGTGTTGCAGATGATGCTCTCACCAGTTCTTTGATAACAGAAAGAAAAGTCTAGCAGACTGACATCATCATCATCTCCTAAGCTTTTGTGAAGCTTTCTGGCTTTGGAAATGCACGAGTGAATGACTGCAGCTTTTCATTCTATTCATCTCTGTCAAAAAAAGTGCTGTTATGTCAGCAAACATTTTCCAGACACATTAGCCAAAATGCCTAAAACCAGCATTTCCTGAAATAGTACACCACACATGTCCAAGTCTGATGCAACAAAAACAGGACCAACCCAAGTTTTATTTTTTAGTAACACTTAACAATTAATTCTTTATTTTAGATCTTAGAGTAATGGTGACTGGTGAAGAGAAACTCGGTTTTGTGGGTTGACTCTAGATGTAGAACGACAATTAATACAGTATATTCTTTTGCCGTTTTATTTCATTCCCCCGATACACATTCACACCCAATTACATAGGCATACCTATAACCCATTCTAGGTAGACATGTGTTATAAGCCTACTGTATGAGGAAAATCACAGGCAGGGAGCATTTGTGTGTTCAGACAACCCATGTGCTTTCTTTCTTTCCCTACATGAATAATTGATAGTCAGATGTGAATACAGACAGGATGTCACACTGCTGTGAGCCAGCTCCAACCACTGAAAACGCCACCTGCATATCTGCTGGTGTACTTATTCTTTTAACAACTGTATCTTAGTCAAATGGAACCCATGAAATAGCACGACAATACATTTTCAACCAAACACAGAAGGAAAATAATTAAGCGATTGAGATTTTGTGCATTATTACGGTCTAATAGGCAAAAAAGTGCATGCTTTACTTTTACATTTAGTATTCAGTTAAAAACTATCCAGAACTGTGTCACTGTCATTCATCTAAAAAACTATAATCATTCATCACTGTTTCTTCTGGTTTTTAATCTACACACTGTATAGTTATTGCACTACATCTGTCTGTGCATGTCTTAAACACACATAGCTGACAAATGTGGAACTTGAGAATAAACATTCTCAACCGTACCTTTGCAAAATGTTTAATTATGATGGCGCAGGCAACAATTTGTACAAGCTCTTTTCCTCCCTAAAAGAGCTGAGCTCCATCTAATTATAAAAATCATATTTTAATTGTTATTTTGCTAACAATTAAACATATTTAACCGGTATCCATTTCTGCCTGATTATCAAGCCTAGAAGCTATGTAACATTGGCAAAAAATAACCCGGATGTTAAAAAACATTAAAAAATACATATCAAACACTACAATTCTGTGCACAACAGTATTAGGATAAAATAATATCTTAACCACTTCTTTTTACCACTTCCTGGCAAGTGCATTATGGCAAGTGCATTATGTATTATATTTAAACACTGAGGTTTCTTTTATTAGTCAAAAGGCGCCATACATAAATTACTTTCATGATGTTTTACCAAGCATTCCTTTTCAGATGAAACATTGGCCTGGGACACATGATGAAAATGCAAAACGAAAACTGATATAAGAGCATAGGGTAGTTTTTCTTAATATTCAGAAATTTTTGGTGCTTTATTCTCTGAATAGAAACCCCTGAAATACAGTATTATTAATTCAGTAGCTGAATACAGTCACTCATTGATGTGAAAAGTGAGAGTTATTAGGCTCATTCATGCGTAATTGGAGCTGCTGTTTAGCTGGCTATTAGCAACTCTGTGTGACATGGCTTTGTGACTGTGCTCTGTATCACATGCAGTGTGCGTAAGACCCTTACAGTCAGGACCTCTTGCTGTTACTATATTGATTTGGCCCTCTCTTAACCAGCATAAAACTCTCTCTCACTGTCTGCATAATCCTAATGGTCTGCTTTATTCACTCTATAATTCACTCTTGGCCAGTCTAAAGCTCCAGCAATTTCACACAATACTACTGATGACAGGGGCACATATACTGATAACAGTAATAAGATAATACTATTATTCTGTGAATAAACTGTCTGAAAAGAATAAAAAATAATCAACAGACATTCATTGAAAGGCATTTTTTCCATTTTTTGTACACAAATAAATGTTTAATGGTCCTTTTAGTCTCTGGATCTGAACCCTATTAAAAACCTGTAGTCTCTTCATTTATAGAGGATGTTTCTATTAACAAACACTATAATTTTATGGAGCTACAAATATTTTGCATTCACCAATGGTCTATCATTTATCTACAAGCGTATCCAGCCATGTTGATAAATATGAAATATAATGCATAAGAAATACTGGACTCATTAATCAGAAATGTAACCAAAAAGTTTGAGACATTTTTAATGTATTTTAATATGAATGACTTGCTCATGTTTTGCAAAAGTAAATATTCACAGAAAAAATCCAACTTACAGCAGTGCCAATCTGATTTGCCATCTGCTTTATACATGGGGGCGGGGCGGAGGGGGTGGGGGGAGGATAAAAGACACCAAAAGTCTTTTTAAATGTCACAAGATTTTGCATGATTAACTATTAATCAAAATCTTTAGGGATGGTATGATCTTTTTGTAAATTTAAAACCTAAGCACTATATAAGTATCAAAACACTACACAGTTCACTGATGTCACTTTGTATGAGACATGAGATTTAAACAATTAACAAAAATTACACTGCATTTCACTGTTTTATTAACTGTTTCAACAGTACTGGAAAGAGGGGAGAGCAGCTGCCTGCCAAAAGCCACATTCAAAAAAATGTCAGCAAGACACAACATCTGACAATGTTAGTCATCTTAAACAACTCTGTCTCCACTGCTTCTATGTCGTTCCAAATTGTCTAAGAACTGTCTGTGTTGTTTTCTTCACAGCTAATGTGAGCTACAAAGGAAACTAGCTTCTACCATAGGCGGTATCCTAAATCCCTTTTTAAATCTAACTGAGCTGTATCTGAACACCCTTCATAGCACACTCGCTTTCTATGAGGAGGAGTGAAAAATTATCCGTACTCCAGGTATTAAAACTGTTAGCCGCACATTCTCATCAACACTTTCCATTCAACACTGCTGTCTCCCCAGTCACTGCTGTGCATGTGTGAACATGGTCCAAGGATGTAGCCTTTGGTTATCTACAAACAAAATTTGGACCGATACTCTAAGGAAGTTGAAAGTTTCTGATCAGCTGGAAAATGGATGCTTCCAAGTTTTCTGAGATTCTCAAGGACCAGTAGTGCAACATTATCAGGGAAAAGGTTCAACAATCAACAGTGCCGATTGCAGCAAGATGCTTATTGAAGATGTGAAGACTAAACTTCAGATTAAACAGTTCAGCCTAAAACATTCTTTGTAATGATGGAATACGAAAGCTTATTGAGAGATGGACAAAGTGTATTAAAAAGCAAAGAGATAATGTTGAAAAATTAAGTATATGTCTTTTCTAAAAATTTACTAAAATAAATTTTACAGAGTGTGGATAATTAATTAACTTATCCTTTTATTTATTGCTATTTGGGATTCCAACACAGAAGATTAGTTGATGTTCTAAAGCAGAATAAATAAGTGGAAATAGGAAGCAAATATCATGCTTCTCAAGACTGCCCAACATCTCCATGGTTTATTTTCCTCACCTTTTGACTACATATTTCCAGTAAAAATGTAAAACTTCCATCACCCCTCTCAGTCCTAACAGTTAGTCACAAACTGCCGGTTAGCAGCTCCGCCAGTCACAGTTGAGGATATGTGTTGGTGGAGCAAAATAACTGGTTTAAAAGTACAACACTGACATTCAGTACAGCAGCACTGCCTCAAGTAATATTGCTTAAGTAAGATGAAGTTGCATGTACATTTCAAACATCATTCAAACTTCACATTTTAAATGGCACACAATGGAATAATGTACATTTAAACAACTATGAAAGCATAAGCCCCATTGAACTATAAATTATTTTGCTCCCTTAGAGTTTTGCCAACTGACATCAAAAACTTTGATGTCCAATATTTCAACATTTCTTTTCACCAGGATAGGACCTTAATACTGAAATCCCATTTTCCCAGACAGTGTACCATCCCATATGGCAATGGCACATTTACAGACAACAAGGTCAGACACAAGTTATAGTCTACACAGTCTCTTTGGAGATAACCTTACAACCTTTGTTTTACACTCTGTGCACAAAATCCTACTATCCCCTCACAATAATGTAGGATGAACAAAGTAAAAGATATAAAGGCAGAGCCAGACCTATACATCTAAAGTGCTATATTTAAAGCCAAGGCCAAAATAATACTGTTGCAAGGCCCAAGAAACCACAAAAAGCCAAGCTCTCTCTGAAATATTAATACAAAGAGAGTTAAAGTAGAAAAGCTGTCAGTAGCTTGAGTCTTTATTCTTTAAGCATTTATAGAAGACCTTCACCAAAGAGAAAGCCTGTGCTTTCACTGTGTACACGAAGTCAAATACTTTCAAAACAGATTAACGCTCCAAGTGTCAAAGTGATTAGAAGTAAAGGAAACATTTATTTTAGGGAAAGTGAAATATGAAGACATTTTGATTTGAGATAAAAAGACAAATACGAGATGTCAATATCACTTCTTGATATTTACATGTACAGTACGTCATAGACAACTCAGAACATGGCACCTTCAGTTCCATCCCACCAATTCTTATGTACTGTATGTCACCACCACACTGGAATACTTTACTGGCAGGTACTTTTGTTGCCAATAATGTCTACTCTTTGTCTGAGCCTTTGGTTTCACCTCAGAAATCGCAATTTCTAGTTAAAAATTATAAACCAGCATACAGAACAGAGAGCTGTCTATGGGAAGAAATGGCAATCCTTTTAAAATGAGAAAAGAGGAAAAATCTAATAGTCAAATACCACAACCTGGAAAAGAAAGAGAAAAAGAAATCCCTGGTATACTAAAACAACCAGATGATGTACTTGTCAGCCAAGGAAAACAGCAGCAGGTAATGACCAAATCATTGAGAAATCCATAAAAACAAACCCGAAAACTATAGTCTCTGACACTACCAACATCTCTACAGGTAGGGGTGAAGGTACTGTATCACCATCTACTGTTCCATGAAGACTTTGAGAGCAGGAATATGAGGCCATATGACAAAATGCAACCCACTCATTGGCGGAAAAAAAAGTAATGGCAGATTATAATTCGCAAAGCCACAAAAAGAAAAAAGATAGCCAGCAAGAATAACCTCTACCAAAGTAATGGAAAACCAAAGTGTGAATTTGGAAGTCTGCAGAAACATTCTGCCCAATTACAGATAAATGCATTATGTGTATTTGGGAAGAACTTTAGCCATTGGCAAGACAATGATCAAAAGCACATGGAATGAAAGATTTCATCAGGGGAAAAAAAAGAGGAAGTATTCACCAAAGCAAAAAAAAAAAAAAGAGAAAGTCATTCACCAAAGCAAATGGAGAAGAATTTCACCTCTTGAAAAGTAGACAGAGGGGATAAACCCTACAAAAAAACAACAACTAAAAGAAGCGTTTTAATAAACATGGAAAAGTATTAAAAAAGAAAAATGCAACAATTTGGTTATGTCAGTGGTGTCACTAGGTTGAGAAAGTTATGATCAGTTGGTCATCAGTTGGTCATCAGTTTGGTCGGTTCAAAACAAAGGTGCCATTTAACACATCCAAATGTAAATATTAAATGAAAGCTAAAAATCTCATCTATCAAGTGATATGTTTTTCTGTCATACAAGAAAAACTAAAACAAAAAAACTGGTTGTACCCTTCCAATATTTTTGCACAAAGCTGTTGGGTGAAAACTGGCATACAAAAGCATTAGGCAAATTCAAATTCTATTTGTCATATACACAGTCATATACAGTACGATATGCAGTGAAATGCTTGGACGACTGCCCGTGACCTTAAAATAAAAGACTATTAATAGGAAATAAATATAAAACAAGAAAATAGAAGTAGATTTAACTAAGAATAAAATATCTGTACAATACAAAATATACAATATCAGAAACATAAGAAAATATAAGAAAACCTAGGTGTACAATATAGAAAAATATAGAATTTATGGAATTTTTGTGTGGGAAGGAGTTGCGTATAAATAGAAATGTCCAGGGGGTGTGCAAGTATGCTGTAAAGTGTTCATACTTAAAGTGACTTGTGCATAATAGAATAAGTAGTAATGTGCAGGTGAGGCAATTCTCTGAACAGTGTTGGCTTCAATTCTGAATGGTGACAAGTCTTCAAAAAAAAAAGTCTAACTATTTGGAACAATTCAAGACAACTGAATAAAAAATCCTTACAATTCAACTAAAGAAGAAGAAGTGGAACTGTCGCACCACACTGATTACAGAAACAGCAAAGATGCACCACACATATCCTAAAGGTGACAACATTGGAAAAACATAATCCATCTTCTAGAGCCAAAACCTGACAGCCCTGCACATTCTATACAAGAGAACCAACTCAGCCTTTACAATAGGTGGATGAGACAAAAAAAAGTGCATTTAAATAACTTTATTTAAAAGTTTGCTGGCCACTGTAATCAGTGAGACCTGGAAATGCAAGGAAATCAAAGCTCTATTGGAAAAACTCTCACTCCTGGATTTAACATCAGTGAGACATTTTCTTTTCTAGATGGGTATCAAGGTTCATTCAGAAGCAAGAAAGGTGAATTCATTAGGATTTAACAGTTAACAGTAGATATTGAGAAATTTCTATTATGTGAGACTGAACTGTAAACTCAGCAGTTCAACTAGCAGGTGATACAATTATTTTGTATCTACACTTAATAAAAGAACTAGACAAGATAGGTTGATATTACACTAAACAATAGTACTTTTTATATTCTTACCCATTTTCTAAATTCCTACCAGTTAGTTTTCTCTTATTTTAGGTAGCAGCTAGCAATCAATGAGGTTAAACATGCATTCGTTTTACAAAATTCACAGCAGCAGGTATGTGAGCAGCATTGTTCATATGTGCCTGAATCCCCCGTGTACATCTGGAGGATAAAAAGTCATATCCACTAGATGGGATGTCCATCTAGACGATATCCATATTAACCCGTGAAAGGCCTTAATATAAACAATGCAGCTGAATGAAGTCGTAACATGGAAGGGCTCGGTTTCGTTATATAAAACATTCCAAAGTTTGTCCTCATGATTTGAATATCACTCATCTTCTATCCTGCTTATCCTGTGCATGGTCGCAGGAAGCCTATAACCCTTCCCAAGGAATTTCGGGCAGAAGGTGGGGTGCACCCTGGACAGCGTAACAATCTATGGCATTGCACACAAGTACACACACTCACACAGTCATTCACAGACTACGGGCAATTTGGGAAGTCCATTTTGCCTAATCTTTGGACGATGTAAGGAAACCAGAGTACATGGAAGAACCCACCTAGGAGAAAATGCTAACTCCATGTACACAGAGACAAGATGGGAATCAAACCTTTCACCCTGGAGGCGCGAGGTCACGGAGCTAACCACTAAGCCACCGTGCCGCCATCCGTATATCACATAAAACAAATTGACTTGACATGTAAAAGTCCCTATCTAAAAGATTTAAAAGAAAGAATAATTTTGTTAGGTTTGAAAGCTATATATTATACAACATAATTAGAAAACTGTATAGTGTTAATGGATTGAACAGAATTAGGTAATTTGCATCTTGTTTAAAACCGTTTGCTCAGGCTGTTATGGATTTTGTGTTACATTGTGCTACACTCCTTACATGTTTTATGTTCGTACTACATCATTTGTTTCACGTTTTTTTTTCTCCCCCCAAAACCACAGAATACAGGCAGCAGGCATCTTGCATAGATTGTGTTACAAGCACATGAATCCAACCCTAATGGAATTCTTTTCACACAGAGAGCAAGGCCAATTATGCTCTCCTGCACTCCCAGTGACAGGTGACTCATAATCTCCTGACAATATAGCAAACACTTCTCAGGTGCACCAATTGACACTGGTTTAAATGTGTACTTTGATTGAGACATCTACACTCATCACATGCAATTTTCTTTTTCTATAGATGTACAGGTACATTTCTCTTAGACAACAATACTGGTGCACTCTAAAGCTGTGATCATACCATTAATATTTGATAAACTGAGACGAGTTATAGGATTAGTTATCACAACCCTAGGCTCTGGTAACAACATTTTATGCATGCATTATACAGCTTTCCTATATAAAAGCTATTTTTCTTGCTGCTCAGTTTCATGGTGACGGTTTACAGCAAGTTGATTAAAAATGTATTATGATGAAGTGCAACATTTAATCTGACCGCTAAAAACAAACAAAAAAAAAAATTGTAGAATGTATGTGTAAAATATGTATATAGATATCTTACCTTCAACTTATTGGCTCCTTCCAAATGGTTATCGTAGACCAGAACATTGGCAATCATGTTGTGGCGATCTTGAGAAGGAGTGGACTCTCCTTCCAAGATGTCTGGTGCCACGGTTACATTGAGCAGAGGCTGTGTACATTTAGTCCCATCCCAGACCTGAGCAGCAACAAAAAAAAAAGAGAATGAACCTGCTGTTGGAGCTGGATTATCAACGTGCACTTTTTTGTATTTCACATTATCCATTTATCTTCACAGAAAGAGAGAGTGCTGTGTCAAGCCATCTTTCGAGCCCCATGAGCACTAACTAAAACATAACTAATGAGAAAATGGGGAAAAGGGAGCAGAGCTTCCGGAGAGAGTCAGGTAATATTGGAGAGTTCAAAGCACCTGTGCAACTGTCAGTCATTCCAGATGTCTATCGCTTCATCTGCCTTCACACAGAGATCTCAGTTTCTCTATTTCGATGTTTGATATGAACATACCCTGAAGCTCGACCTGTATCGGTATGATTTTTCACACTGCACTGCTGCCACATGATTTGAAGATTAGATAACTGCATGAATGTGCAAGTATAGGGGTATTCTGAATAAAGTGGGCAGAAAGTGTACGCACAATAAATTGTGCGTGTAAAGTTTTATGACATTGTTTGAACTTTACCATGTCATAGTTCTGATATTACTGTGTTACCTCTCCCACACCCCTTTTCTCATTCACTCTTTCCATGTCTCTCTTCTCCTCCCTTGAGCTAACACTTCCTGCTCCTGTACAGATTCCACCTTTTGTTCTACTGGATTTCACCAGGACATGTTAAAATGTTTTTTTGTTGTTTAATGTACTAAATGTATATGTCACAAGGAGTATGGCCAAGCATATGAAACCTCTGTTTCTGCCAATGGCAAAGAACAGAGAGAGATCACTGGGCAACATCACGCATGTGTTTGTGTAGTCCCTCTCCCCCGATTCGGGGCCAGGCCGGTAAACATATTTAGGTGTGGCAGACGCAGCAAGCAATAATTCTTCATTTATTTAATTTTTTATTTAATAATTAGTTTTAATCCTACACACAACATTGTGGTATGTCCATGTGTGGATCACAGACACTGAATTTCCTCCTGATTAAAATGTAAAAAATTATAATGCAGACACCTCTTTCAAACAGCTATGTACAAATTACGCCATTGTAGATTTTTTTCATTAGCAAAGCTATCAGATTTGTTTGATAAGAATTTAGTAACATCCTAGGAAATTAGAGCCGAGAGGTCATTGTTCATTTAACTCCTAAACAATGAGAATTCAGCTACAGCATAAAGTGTAATAAATAGTCTTATGTACCACACCTTAAGTAGCATGCATCTAGTGTCCATCCTGGCTTTGGCTACCAGCTGGCAGGTCAGATTAAAAAACATCCTCGGCTGTACGGAGGACAGCGGGACAGTGGGCTCACTGGCTAGAAGTTGTCTTGCTGACCACTGACGCAGCGCCTCCACTGCTTGTTTATCGGCTTCGCCAAAGTGGAAAGTCCTACTTGATGTTCGGGGCTCAATAGGGCTGTCAATCATCCCATCAAACGTAATGGCAGACCATCCTAAAGTGGTCAGGAGAGTCACTGATCCACTGAACATTTGAGCCTGTGTACATACATTAAAACACATTCTTAGTGACTCTGAATATTTAAATGATTCACATACTGCTTGAATAGACCTTAATCAACCATAATCGTTGAGATTAGGGCCCATTACTTAGCTTAACACTCATAAAGTAATTACAACCTAAGTGGATGTAATCAAAGAAGCACTTCCAACAGTTTAAATCGTGCCTAGCTAATGTGAATGAAAGAGTCTATCAAAGTTGGCAAATACAGTTGTCTAATCTCCCCACCTTCACTCTGTGAAGACGAATGATGTCTCCAATTCGGAAGATTTTAGGGTGATCTTCAAGCCTTTCGCTGAAAATGGTGCAGCTCACTTTAGCATTTGACTGGTCTGTGATCTTCAGTGTGGAGCAGTAATCTATGGAAAATCAATGTGTCCATGGTGATCAGGGTGGCTTAGGTGTAGGGAACTGTCAATGTTGCCTTATAAATCAGCGTCAATAGTTAATTAAATGGACAAAGGAAAAGCACCAACACAAGTGTTCACCAGATATTGAACAAGCATTTACCTTTGAGCAGTTATCAGTAAAACTCCTTAACCCACTACATTTCGCGCGCACACGCACGCACGCACACGCACGCACACACGCACGCACACCAGTGTTCGTTAGACTTTTGCAGATGGTTGAACAATACATACAGTACAGACCAAAAGTTTGGACACCTTCTCATTCAAAGAGTTTTCTTTATTGTGTTCTTGATTGTGTTCTTTAGCCCAAACAAGCCTCTTCTGCTTGTTGCCTGTCCTTAGCAGTGGTTTCCTAGCAGATATTCTACCATGAAGGCCTGATTCACACAGTCTCCTCTTAACAGTTGTTCTAGAGACGTGTCTGCTGCTAGAACTCTGTGTGGCATTGACCTGCTCTCTGATCTGAGCTGCTGTTAACCTGCGATTTCTGAGGCTGGTGACTCAGATGAACTTATCCTCCGCAGCAGAGGTGACTCTTGGTCTTCCTTTCCTGGGGCGGTCCGCATGTGAGCCAGTTTCTTTGTAGCGCTTGATGGTTTTTGTGACTGCACTTGGGGACACTTTCAAAGTTTCCCCAATTTTTCAGACTGACTGACCTTCATTTCTTAAAGTAATGATGGCCACTCGTTTTTCTTTACTTAGCTGCTTTTTTTTCTTGCCATAATACAAATTCAACCTCTTTGAATGAGAAGGTGTTTCCAAACTTTTGGTCTGTACTGTATATCTTTGTTTTCTTAACTGCACCTGATGATAAAAATGTTAAGCAAAAGAAAACAATTCCAATCACAGAAGAGTACAACTGAGGATGTCTTCTAATCAGTAAGGAATGTAACATCATATGCAGGTTAAAATAATTTCACGAAATATTTCAAGGAATGACTGAGTACCCAAGCGTCAGTCTCATTACAGCACAAATGCTGCCAGATGGAGTCTTCGCAATTCAGAAAGTTAATTGATTAAGGAATTCCAAACTGTTGTTTGCTTTAAACACAGCAAAACCTGCTGAAATACCGACAAACCATTTACGTTTATTTTCGACATCCTTTACTCTCTTTGAATTAGTGAAACGCATTAGATAGAGGGGAAAGAAGCTGAATTTTGTGGTCGCAAAAATGAACCGCAAAACATATCTGTAGTGGGCATTAGTAAGAAGTATTAATGCTGGTTTATTGTTTCAAAAATAAAGCGCTCCTTGTTATTTCTGCTATGACCTCTTATATTTCATATTGATTTAGAATGAAGTGTTTGCCTCTTTAAACAGAATACATGTGCACAATGCCCAATCCTCTGTGCTGATTAAATTGGACAGGAGCCTGGACTTTCTCTGCTCATCTCAATGATCCATCGACAGAAGTCTTTGACTGAAATGAAGATTGATTTTCAGGACTTTACAAGATACCAGCACAACACATCCCCTAGAAGGATCAATTATCAGAATGTGTCGAGGCACATATAATTGCAGCTTGAAGACAGAGATGTCTACAATGGGAAAGTGAGAAATTATATGCATTTCTTTCGGTGATCAAGCAGAACAGCTGTAGATTTTTATTTTATTTTTTTTAGTTCTACTGTTTCAAATCGCTTGCTGTAACCTACACCATGTTCTATGGATTAAAAGGAGTTCATCCGAACTGAGGGATGTATAACGAAAGGACAGATGGGCAAGAAGAGAAAAAGAAGAAAGAAAGATAAAGAAGTGTATGAAAAAGGACTGTTCATTCCAGGGTTATTTAAGTGAACTTATTTTGATCATGATTAATAGAAGCCGAGAATGATTGATGCCTGATGAATTTCAAGCACTTCAGCTAACAGATATCCCATCTAATCCAACATTCTGACTTCTATATATAATGTCAGGAGTATGCAACATTCAAAACTTTCAAATCTATTATCTTATTGCCAAAGTCCGGTTTTAAACAGGACATGAAATAAAGCATGCTAACTTAATGAACCAGCCAATATACAACATGATACAGCAAGTTTCTAACCACAAGATTTTTAATCTAAACACACATTTGTCAATTAATAACATTTTTATTTAATGTTCAACAACATGGCATGCATTTTAATGGGCTTTATACAAAAATAAACAGCCATTCTATCACCAAGGTGCTCAACTGGACGATAATCAATCAATCAAATAAAAATAAATAAATAAAAAGTAAAAAGTTATTTTACTGGAAAACTAGAAAGCATGAATTCCTCTGTCCTGCAGATATGCGAAAATTCACAATACACCATGACCTTTCCAAAGCATGGCCACCTGAGACTTCAATGTACTGTATTACAAAACCTTCACCTGATCATCAATTATCATATATGTTTTTATTCAACCTTTTTTTTTTTAAATATAATTTTCTTGAGATTAGATCATGTGGATTTTCCACTATTTCAGTCATGGTTTATAATCTGTTACTATAAAATAAGGTATTAGAACGAATGCATTGATATAAATCTACTACTAATGTTACAAGCATAACTAATGACCGAGTCATGATATTATATAATATTAATTCACACATCAAATTTGAGACTTCAACAATATAGTAATAAAAGCACATTAAATGTTTATTGGAAAATAATGAAGGATTACCATTGTTGATACAAGATTGAAGAAATTTAGAAATGCTATTACTGTAAGTCTGCGAAAAATTAAATCACAAAAAATTCTGGGCTTATACCGACGTTTTAGATAATTTGTCCAATAGGCGATGGAGATATTTTTTGTTTTTCTTGATAATTAATTATTAAATTATTAAACTTCCTTTGTGCCAGGATAACAAATATATTTTCAGTTTGGACAAAAATACTAAACTGTTTTAAAGTCTTAAAACCCTTTATCACACTATGGATGAGCACAAATTAATTTGCACAAATTTGCACCATTTTTTTTTTAACAGATACTTTTTATGAAAAACAATTGTTTCAAAAGCCATTTAGTCTCCTACTGTATATTGCTACATACCCAATAAGAAGAATTTTCAGTACTCACATGGTCCACAAAATGTTTCTTGAAATACAAATTAAATCTAATAAAAATGTAAATGTGATTTGAACAGGAAAAATTAAGTTCTTTCTTGTAGTAACTCCAGTTGAAATGTAACCGAAACATGAGTTACAAACTGCAAATCAGTGAAATACTCCCAACACAGCCGACATTTTCTGACATGTTCGTGAGACTACGCTGTTATGATTCTTATTCTAGCACCACCTATTGGATCTTTTCCAAATACTGGTGCTTGAAGTGATCATCTTTGGCCACTGGTGTTGGCAAGTCAACCAGGTAAATATGAGCCGATTCCGATAAATTAGTGCATCAAAACCAACAAAATATGTTTCATGCCTAAATTTAGCTGTCCTGCAGAATCTAGATAAAAAGATGTAGGACATCACAGCAATGATAAAATCTTAAATCTGACTCCTCAGAAAATTTTGATTACTGTTCTATAAAATATGTTCATATGAACGGTCAGTGACATTTTAGATGGGAACGTATGAATACAAATAATTCCAATAATGGTAACGCTATACACATTTTAATTTCCTTTACTGGTATTATTTAACACACTGATTAAAATTAACAATCCATGAACCATAAAACAAACCACAAAACGACGATGCCAATTAATCAACACCAGCATTTAAAGAGAGTAAAATTAAGTCTACAATGACCATCAGCAGCTTATATACTGTAACATGTTCATGATTCTTAACCGGCAAACCTCATAGCTGAGGCTGAAATGAAGGATCCATATTTAGAGCGGAAGACCAGAGTTCAGCAAGTTATTAACATTAAGTTAGGACATGCTGTTATTTAAGGTTTTATAATTTATGCATGGATTGAATAAATCCATGAGCGTGTATTTAATTAACATTTAAACAAACACTAATCGATGCATATAATATCTAACATTACTCACTTGTCCATGTTCATGGGATGGTATTGTTCACAAATGCAAAGTAAAAACGTGAAGCAATATAATTTTAGTCAATTTATTCTCTTTATGTTCAGACACTACAGACAGGCATGTGACTATTAGAAACTGGAAATAGTTTGTGTATTTTATGCTGATATAGTAATTACTAAAGATTTAAAGACCTATTAGCTACAGAGGTTTAAGCTCACTGCAGAAATCGTTCCTTTAGCCTCAATAAATAAATAAATAAAAATTACTGCATTTTGGGGACTTACCTGTGCCTTTGGTTGGAAAAGGCTGCTTGAAGAAGGTCACCACACCATACACATTCACTATTCTGCTGGGTTTCAGTTCATTTAAAGGAACATATGTGTACCTGGACTGAACATAGAGAAGGAGTAATGAAATGGATAATAAACACAAGTACAGGAGCAGACTGTCAGTTTCTCCTGAATATAATCTGGTGGCAGCAGGGTATTAAAACCTTTACAAACAGTGAAACTTTACAAACTTTATTGTGTAGGTTGGACGCCTACACAATAAAGACTTTTCTTTATTTAAATGTTTTTTTCATATGTGGAAATAATTGTGAATACACCAAAACTATGAAAACATGTATGCAGTGACCAAAGTCAAAGACTTGACAGATTGGCCCATTGCTGGAATAACGTCAGATGATTTATAAGGGCCCAGCTGGGACAGTTTCCCCACAGTCATGCTGATGTTCCCACATATGCTCAACAATTACTGGCTGCATTTTCTGAGCTGTAAATAAATTAACTGTTTGCTGGGGGCATTCGCATGAACACAAAATGATTATTATTACTAGCGTCAGTACCCGTCGTTGACGATAAAGAGATAAACTTCAGGCAGATATCCATGTACTGCAAAACTTTCATAAAACTCTGTCCAGCCTTCGATTTAGGACCCATAGTTTGATGCATGCGCAGTACCCTGTCAAAACTTCCGGTTCATAATCTGGCACATAACTGCTCATAACTTCCCCTCTGCTCAATATTTTGATTTCATTTATGGCACAAGGTTACGTTTTCATGGTATATGACCAATGTTTTTTGCAGTAAGCCATGATAAGTCGCGCTGTTGTGTGCGTTTCGTGAGGATTCGGGCATCTTATAGTTATATTATATATTTTGCAGACAAATTTTGAGACTGGTTTCACGTCCTCCAATGTATGAAAGTAAAGATATCATTGAAAGAGCGAATTCTGATGAATGTACGTACAGACAAATTCTCTTTTATGTACATAGATTATTATTATTAATTTGTTATTACTAAAATTAAAAGTGCTTTATTAAGTCTTTTTATTTGTTTTTGAAGCAAATTTGAGGCATTATTATGTTTTTCATAATTCTCCATGATTATGAAAAACATATTGAATTAAGAATACTCAAACACTGACTGGTACGGCAAGCGGTTTGAAAGCAATCGTTTAAGAATAGACAAACAAAAGTAAACTATACATATGCATAAAGACAACAGACAATGGATTCGAAAAACAACAGTTCAACCGCACATTAACATTCCGGAAAATAGCACATTAACATAATGGAGTGGGCTTAAAAATGGGCCATGTAAAAAAAAAATCTTTTTAATTTAAAAAGGCAGACGAAGCTTTTTGCAATATGCAAAATTATTTATGTTATTTAAACGAGCACAAAACCAACTGGTTATTCAGCAAGGACTAGAAATTGCTGAGTTTCCTCAAGAACAGCAGCAAACTTGTAATCGGTTACAATGCTCCCAGCTATAGCTGATGATTACAGTCATCATTTAAACAAACATTTTGCAATCAATATTTATGGACTTTGAACAAGATCTGCTTGTCATAAGAGTAGCCATATATAAGCATGTACGGTATAAACAAATAACAACGCTTCAAAATCTAATTCTGTAGGTAATAGCGTTAATATATTTCATCCAGTACAATAAAGGTTAAGAAAAGAAGTAACATTACCTCTGTTACTACAAAATGTATAAAGAATTAGATGCAAAATATTCTGAACCAACTTCTATATCAATAAGAAATCATACACAATTATGGATTTTATATAAAATGCTCCATCAGGAGCACAGAAAGCACACAAAGATGCTTGGAAAGGATGCAAATGGGATTAGTCATCTGCCTATTAAGAAACTGCAATCTGGTTTACATAAAAGAAATAATGGCACACACGGGAAAGCGTCTGTCTTCTCAGACTAGTTGCTCTTTATGCAGCCAGCTTGTTCTTTGCCAAGAAATGTAAAAAAAAAAATTTTTTTTAAAGCACATTTGCAATTGTATTAGCCAGATGTAATCCTTAAAATGTACAATCAGTCTAACTAGTGCACTTAGGCACATATGCAAGCAAGCACAATACCTCTGAGTTGACAACAGCAGGTCCACTCGAGACAAAGACAATAGATGAGCACACCTGTGAATACACCGAATGAAAATCAATCAAATGCAAATACTACAAACCACAAAGGCACTGTTATTTCTTATTTGTGGTTAAAAAAAAAGCCAAGGGACTCAAAAATTGTGGATTTCAAACAAAAATGCTTGCCATTGTTAACATTAGATACTTACGTACACATGGGCATCAGTCCTACTCATCTCCAAAAGACATGGATGCAATCTGTCAGTCTGTTCAGTGGGTGACTTGCTGATGCTAAAGCCAGACAATAAGACAATGTCCTGGACCAATATGCATTGGGACAGGCAAAAAATAATCAAAAACAGCACAATGCTAGTAAACTTATCTTGGGGATGGGGGTGTTGATGAGCTCAGGGAATCCTGTGATGCCTAGATTTGTGGACCTGCTTAAAGCAGGGGTCTTCAAATTTTATTCATAATAAAGTGAGGTGACTGCAAGATTCTGTTGCAGAGAAATGTCTTACTGTTGCTGGAAAACCAAAAGTAAGTGATTTTGAATAACCTGTACCTGTTTAATCAAAAACTAATGTTTTACATCTGTACATAGAAATGTTTAAGTCCTCACACTATTGATTTTAGCAGTGACTCAATTCTGGTGATGTATTTACTTCTAAAAACGTGATGTCAGAGTGAGATGTGACATGCTGAACTGTGAGAGACTGACAACAATATTTAAGATGAAAAATTTGATGACACATGACAGTGGGTTAGCCAGCTAGCTGAATATAAAGAACAACAAAGACATAAATTTATATGTACAGTAATCTCACTGTTGACTGTGTATAAAGATGGAATTATGTCCTTATCTTGTCTGGCAAAGTGACAAACCTCACCACTGAACTACCCCAGATATACTACTGTATTCAGAACCTAAACACTAAGGGACAGGGACAAAAACATCTGAAACACCAGTTTTGATTTCAGCAGCACTTTATACCCAACATGCCTCATGTCGGTCTGATGCACCACAATGTTGTAATTATAGCTCACGCTATTATTTCTGAATTTGACACCTGCTGCACTAGACACATTGGCTGAGACACAACATGGTTGATTCTTACTAAATGTGTTTAATTCGAGAGCATGAATCAAACACACTTTTAGGAACTCATGAAAATGAGTGCAGCGCAAATGCATGCTGGTACTTCGCAGTTAAACAAAATGAAAATAAAGATCTTTAAGCACTTTAATCTTCAAGATCTTTAACCCCATCTCATAGTCAAAATGTCAACCAGGAACCTGTTGACTTTTTGTTGAGGGTACAGCCATGTCCTACATGATAATATACTCATCTGGCATGCTTCAGTCTGAATTAATATAACTAGTTATTCAATTTCATTGTCATTTTTTTATCCGCATTAATTACGTTTCTTGGCAGAACACTGGCACTTTAAATATCCCAGCAAACAAGTAAATATGTAACCTGCTTGGCTGGAATAAAAGTTTCAAATCATCGCACTTTCTAATCAGTACGTTTTATTTTCAACAATAACTGTTGTGCTTTAAAATTTTGAATGATGATTTGTAAATCTGTCTGACAAAGTTAATACTTCATTCATCAATCTCTCCACACATAAAACATCCGCAGTAATACCTTTCACTAAGGCTCCAGTTGACTAGCTTCTTTTATATAGCCACAGTAATCACTCCTGAGCATTTATATATGGCTGTATTCAACGTCTGCATCCATAATATTCAGAAGCACTGTGCTTCTTTTCCCAAATTAAACACAAAGCATTTGAAGTAGATACCTCCTTTCTGGAAGTTTAATCCTTCTTCGAAAATGCAGAAAAAGCGAACTGACAAAGCGGAGCATGCCGCCTTTATAAAAGCCGCCATGAGTCTACTGTAATCACGTACAGGGTTTTAGCATCAGCTCACATTACAAAAGAAGTACTCCTTCCAGAGGCTATCTGGGAGCTTAGCCCACTCCACAAACAAGAAGCCAGCGAGTCACGCTCAGCATAACACTAACAATAACAGTGAGGATAAACCACAGCGGAGGGCTTCTGATGAAAAAGCAGCTCTTGGACTAATGAACAAAACGAGAGATAAGGCAGTCATGAGGGCTTGAGGGGATAGGAGGACAGGATCCAGAAAGCAAAAAAAAAAAGGCTACATTTCATAGAGCAAAGCAGCAAGACTCAGATTAAAGACATGTCGATCAGAGAGGATTTCTCTGTCACACAGCCAGCAGGGAGGCAATTCAAACTCTGATGATTGGGTTGCGTTTTATTTTTAATGCAGCAAAATCTGCATTGTGCTACTCTCATGCTTTTCTCATCATATTCATACAAATTTTACTTTAGCAAACCATTTTTTGAAACGGGTAGTTGTTTGTGACTTGATGCTGACAACAGGATTTAATCAAATGCCTTAATGAACAATGTACTGTTCAAAGTTCTAATGATTATAATAAATAATTTGTTATTTTAATAACCAACATAAAAAATATATATTTTTTTAATACATCTGAAGAGTGGAACTCTTGTTGGGTAAAAGTATTAAGCAAAATCGTATTATGTTCTAACACTATTCCTGCGGAGCTGTTTCTTTACTAATGATATTAAATTTAAATTTAAGTCAAGCTTAGGGATCATTCCAGCTGGAGACTCATCAACACCACCATAGGTTTCTTAAAAGGTAGTTTTAATATAAAAAAATCAGAGGCTTACCCCTTGACAGACAGTCTGGGAAAAATCCTTCGCCAATGTACCGAAAAAAATTACATTGATTGATGTGTGTTGTGTCGTGTCTGAACTCTGTGTGTCTTTTCCTGAGGAAACAAACAAAAAAAAAAGATTGGAAAGAAAGAATGGTTAAAAACATACGTATTTTACATTACAGGCATTAAGTTCTAAAACGTTAGATTCAATCACTTGTATTTCTCTCCTCCCATTCCCCCACTCCTCCTTTTTCCCTAGCTTTCTTTGTTTCTGTACTTGTTTTTCACCCTGTAGTGAAACGGGTAGTCGTTTAATTTGTCGATATTGCTATGGACTCATCTGTGTCTTATCACAGCATTGCAGGATGTTGTGTGTAGTTTGTGTTCGTATGTGTGTATTGTTTACTGTTATAATTTTGAGTATATTGTTTACTGTTATACTAGACAATTTTTTCTAGTCACAGGCGGAGATACAAAAAATGCAGAGAACACTTTACCCGAACCTAGTACTTAGGTTAAGGCTGCATAAAAAATTGTGATGAAATTGAGACCTCAATTTGTTCCTCAATGTAATTCAATTCAAAGACAGAGAAGCTGATTCTGCATCATCATTTGTACTCAAGTAACCCCTTGCATTAAAGAGTTGCACCATATTACCTCCTTCATGCACTTGAAAGGTTGGGATTGTACAGGGAAAAAAGGAGAAGAAACAGAAATAAAAACTAAGCTGTACTGTAAGTGTAAGTGAAGGGCCAGTGATCAATCCTGAATTGGTAGTGAGCAACAACACTTATTCTACTCAATTGTTTATTATGTACTATTGAAAATCCCAGTTGTTAAACAAATGAAGACTAAGGGTACTTTCAGATATCTTTACTCTGGTCCGAATCTCCCTAGTTTTCCTCTTGGTTTGGTTTCTTTACACAGAAACCAAACGTACCAAAATGCATGACTTTAAACCACTTATTGTTCAGATGTGTCTGCCGTGGGAGCGATAATTTCACAGTGGAGGTTAACCTACACGTTTTTTGCTGCCCTGGTGATTGTTTATTACATTGCTAGCATTTATCACTTGAGTTTGAAAATGAAGGGCGGCTAGCGCTGGAAAACAAAGTGTTGATGCTTTGGAGTCGCCGAAGGCGCATATCAAGAGGGCAAGGAGGTAGTGTTCATTAATCCTGCTGAACATGCTCATCAGCTGAAGATATTACCAAAGATCCATCAGGTACGTACACTGGTCCTGTTTTGGTTCTATATTATTTCTCAACAGGAGGATAGCACCAGTGTTACGGATGATACAGATCAAGACCACCTTTTTTGGGGGGGTTGGGGGAATGTAGGTGTGAAAGCTCCATAAATGTATGAAATGAACAAATCAGAAGAGTAAAGTCATGGCTGCATGTCCCATGTTGCCCAAAACTAACTTGTGCTGCATTACATAGTGCATGCTATAAAAACTGATTTTTTTTTTTTAACCCTCTCTTTTTTAACACCATGCAAGCTTCTACGGCCATATTCATGGCTTGAGTCAGTTTTTGTTATTCAATATTAAAATGAAAGTTGAAAAAAACTGTAAAATTAAACTTGGATTTATTTGTTTAAAAACTTTTTTAAAAGACACAATAAAACAAGTTCCTTATAGGAATAAAAGAAAATTGCAAGCAAATAAAATATGTTTGGTGGGATCATAAGATAAACACTGTGGTAGATTTTGACTTTTGAATGTCCTATTCAGCAACTTGTTACGATTATTAAAAGGAAATGTAAGTTTTGATCCAACATCAGAATTTATTTCATGTAGTTTATTTAGACATCTGTCCAATTCTGATTGGCCATTTATTTTTGATACATTTAAAATTGGTTTCAAATCTGTGCAGCGTATAGAGCATTTGATTGTTTTTCTTTTTTTAGATAATGCTTCTTTGGCAGTTTTGTGTGCTTTCTCATTACCAGGGATTGCTGAGTGTCCAGGTATCCAACAGAAAACTATGTTAAAACTTGGTTAAAACATGATTTCCATGATTATTGGATGATCTGTTTTTAGATTTTTTAATGCTTGGAGACATGATTTTAAGTCCGTTATTATTAGAAAATCCTTTCGTGATGTGTATTCAATGAATTTCAAAGCCATAAGCAGAGCATTTGCTTCTGTGGTAAAAATTTAACTTTGGTCTGGGATGCGTAAACTGTGTATACAGGGGTATCCAGAAATTGCTGGTGATACTCATTCAGATGGGTATTGAAGTTCTGATTTTTCCTCGAATCAAAGTTCTATATATAAAGTTAGTTTTGGATAAAACCTTTCAAATATGCATTGGTTTGTATGTATTGTATTTGTGAACCATGGTTTTCCCCTTTCATTTTTTCATATTAGATTCCATATTTTACTTGATGGATTATTTGCTGATATGTTGGAAACAAATCTTCTCCAGTTTTCCTTTTTGACTTCGTTTATGGTTCTTCTAGCTTGTGCTCTCCATCTTAAGTTTGATAAGATTTGCTGCTGATGGGTGCCTAAAGAAAAGTCTTTCAGCTTTTTTCCTCTCTATTATGGCCTCCTTACATCGATCGTAAAACCATGGGATTCGTTTAGATGTTTTATTTAGAGATGTTCTTGGGACTGTTGTCTTCGCTACATATTTAAAAATTTCTGTCAAGTTCTGCATAGCATCTGGGCTATCCTCTGAAAATCCAGCAACTCTCTCATAAAAGAGAGATTGATACCAGTTTGCTTTTTTAATTTGCCATCTTTGTACTTTAACTTCTTCGTCTCTTCCTTTGAATAATTAGGAAATGGTCACTTCCACGATAAATCTAAAAAAGTTCAGGCTGACAAATATTTAAGTTGATTGCGGAGTATGTTCCATGTCCTGGATGTAGATATGTATTTGAGCAATCATTCAAAAGACATAGGGTATGGCTATCAATAAAATCTTTAATCTTCTTTCTTTTACATTGGAGTGATTACTACCCCAAAGGTGACGATTTTCTGCAGTGTCAGTCGTACCTGTAGATTGCTGTTAAGACTGATTTGACTATGAATCACATAATTTCTCATTAAAATAGTTGTTCCACCAGAAGCTCACTTGTGATTGGGGCCAAAAGTATTAAAAGCAATAAAAGTTTTAAAAGTAAAAACGCTATCAGATGGTACTGTGTCTCCTGAAGGCATATAGCAATCGGAATAATGGTTGCGGGTAGACGTCTTTAAGAGACGGGCTACTACGAGGATGTTCACTGTCTTTCATTTCTGCATCTTTAATTAATTGAGTCTTGTTTTTCTTTAAGTCTTGTCTTTGAAGTATCATCCTTTTATTAAGTAATACCTGACTTCCTGTTATTTTTATTTGCTTTCTTCACCACAATTACAACAGATGTGTTTATTATTGCAGCCATTGGATCTATGTCCATATTTTTGGCAACTGAAACACCTAAGAGGATTGGGTAAAAAGAGATCTATTGGAACACATACTGTAGATACCCAATCAGAATCCTTTTTGGGATTTTTGGTTTATTGAACATGATGTATGTATTTGTTTTAATTACTCGCTCTTCTCTTTTGATTATTATTCTTTTTACATTTATTACTTCTTGAGTCTTCAGATAATTTTTTCTTCATTGACATTATCTAGTTCTCTGGTACAGATTACCCCTTTGCTGTAGTTCAGCATTGGATGTAGTGATGTCTTAACATGTACCACAACTAAGTTGGCATCTAACAGTTTTTCAGCATTGGCTTTTTTTTTTTTTTTTTACACATTCCACAAGAATTTGTCCAGTTTGTGATTTTTTTTAAACTTCTTTTACCGTTCCTGCTATTCCTGCAATGCCCTAATGCATCTAAGATATAGTGATGATATACTCGAGCTAAATAAGCAACAAATTGCTCAAAATGACACTTAGCCAAAGTCTCCAATGAGTCTGAAAGTTATTGATGTTCATTTATCTCAGAATATTCTGAATATGCTTTGACCAGCAGATTGATTGGATCGAGCAAAAGTTTCGTATTTTAAATAATGGAAGCTGCAGCAAACCACATTTCTCACATTTCCCTGCATTCAGATCACGCTGAACTCACAAGTTCACTTATTTACTTGACAGCAATCATGGAATGCTACATCAGTCAAGGTCCCTGGTTGCACTCAGTGTAACACAAAACACTATTAAATTACCAATCAGGCCAAAGATTAGCATATGATTTATTTCCAGCCAGTCATAAGGGCTTTATGTGCCCACTCAACATGTATAGGTATGTCAAACACCTATGCGGTTTGACGCGATGTTGCGCACCGCGAGTGACTGCCAGATGTTCCGCGAGGTTCCGCAGGGCCCAAAAGCTTTACAGATTTAAGCTGTTACACAGAGACAAGGGAGAACAGAGTGAAAATTACAGAGGAGTATACTGTTCAGATTGAGCAATAAACCCTTTGACAACAATAAATTCTATACTGTAAACTATGTATTTAATAACAAACTACCCAACACTGTTAGATTAACATGTATGCTGATAAAAACAAATAAAAATAATAATAATAATATAAACTAACACACATGATGAAGTTCTGTAGTTGTCGGAGTGTCCAAAATTCACAAGTGCTACTTATTAGTTATTTTTATGTATTATTTTTAATACCCATTTCTATTATCCTATTCCTATTATCTATTTTTGTTTAACAACTTTTCACTTTATTTACATTAAAAATAGGGAAAGGTGACTTATTTTAATACAAGGGAGTTGAAAATCCTGTGCAGACAACACTTTTTTTTCCTTAAGTGCAATCAATGTTTTTTGTTGGAAGAAAAAAAAAAAAAAGTCCAATGGAGAAAAATCGCGATTCACATTTTGTCAAAAATTGTGCAGCCCTACTGCCATCACAAAGATGGGTCCTGTGCCGTACCCAGTCAAGATTGATATTCACCAAAAAGGAGATTAGATGCTGCTTTTACAGGACACACCAAGCTCTTATGATCGAAGCATGAATAGACTGTACTTTTTGTCTGCACTAACGTGTTTTGCAGTTTATAATATAAAAAGCAGAGGATGCATTATATACAGACCTGCCTTAATGCATTATATACAGACCTACCCTTCCTGGAAGGGGGGGAGGGGTACTCTGTTGGAGTATTTTTAGCAGGTATGCATATTGTTCCTATTGTCCCAAAATTGGTGAGTGAGTCATTCGTGAGAATTTGAACTTGAAGCAAATTGAAATTCCACTACATCAAGGACTGTGCAGCCCTGGGTTATGTTCAAATCCTCTTAACCCAAATGCAGCCAAAACAATACGAATGGGAGGCCGAGCAACCCGTATACACTGCATGTTTAACATCATTATCACACTCACAACAATCTGCTGCTCTGCCTCTGAGCATCACTCCTTGATTTCCTTTAGCTTTCAAACCCCATTTTCTCTGCGGGAATACCAATGATTTGTGCTGTCTATCATAAACCTGCTAGTGCCTACTATAACCTCGGAATCAAGGCCACAGTTCCAATATAACTACCCGCTTCACAGCAGCCTGCATTAAAACAGCCTTATTGGGCATTTTGATCAGAAGCTCACCTTGGATAACAGCCTTTAGCAGGTGGTCTGTCTGTCTGTGAGACACTACAGGGCCCTTCTGAACCACTTCACCCTATTAAAAAAAAAAAAAAGGAAAAAGAAAGGGGAAAAAGTGCAGTCAAGCAGCTAAGACTTTGCTGGTTTTCTAATGTCTTTTATTTTCTTTAAAGAAAAAAATCAGAAGAGCCTTAACATTAAAGATCCCAATTTATAACCTTAATAGTCTTGTGCACACAGTCAGATGTGAGCGTGAGGTCTGATATGCTGATCTGCTGGAAGTGTGGTGGGACACTACTGTCCAGCTCAGCAGCACATTTCACTTTATGGACAGGCATTGCTCTTATCTGTAATGAGGAAAATAAAACAGGGGGAAAAAATTACTTGTAAGCAGAGACACTGCCCTCCTAGAGGTGACATTAATAACTTATATTAATGACAGATTCAAAATAAAGCACTCGTATTTCAGCTGTACAATATAGACAAAAATAGCATGTAGCAATTTCAGCAGCACACCACAGATCCTGGGCTAAGAGTGTATGAGACTGTTATATATATTATTTTTAACTGTACCTCATACATTTAAGCAAAGACAACACAGTAATGTAAAACCCAATAAAGCAAAATACCAGATTTTCAGCGTTATCATTAATTCTACTGCCAAGCTTCAGTTATTGTTCTACTCACGGCCACACACACACAGCTCACAGAGGTTAAGGGATGATGGGAATCACGTTTTAATATGCCTGGTGTTGTCTCCACCACATAGTTGAAAGTCAATCAAAGTTCATTGAAAAGCTTTTATATACAGTAAGTGCTGATGACAAAAAGTTGATGTGAATGTTTTATTTAAACATGCATCCTTTTAGCAATACTCACAGTGTATAGGTCTCAAAACGTCACCTATAATAACCCCCGTATAAATATAAAACTCTCACAGATTAAGCTACTAGCCTCTAGCAGGCTTCTTTTCCTTTCCTTATTATATAATTGTTTTATTTATAGAAAAATAAAACAAGCAAATTGTGGCATATGAGAAAAGGTTCCAATCTGACAGCAGCTGTCATTATAACGGACAATTTAATCAGGTCTCTGGATTGCACGCTTTGGTTTACTTTCCTGGTTGAATACACAATGCAGGTGAAATTTTAAAAGATTGCCAAAACATCCATCACTCTGTGATTGCTGTAATTTGTGGCTTGTGATTGCGAAAGTGAACATGAATGCTGGTTATAATGGAATCCTGGTAAAGGAAGTTTCTCTGTGAAACGACCTTGATACCTGAAACTAAACACACTTCAGGAAAGCCTCAGAAAGTGGCCTGGATACTATACATACAAGGTACTTACTACTACAACTATTATGAATAATAATATTATATTGCAATCTATTCTAATATATCTAAACCTACAATGTAAAAAATATTGTGATAAAATATTACATGAATTAGTTTAGCTAATATCATATAAATTTTGTGATCATGCCAAGGAAACTACTGATAAGAGAGGGGAAAAGGAAAAAGGGAGAGAAAAAAAAAAACACATCCTCCAAACACTTACCTGCATATTATTTAGATCAGAATTAAAAAAAAAAACACCTTAGTAGGGAGCTCATTTGCATATTGCAAGCTTCTATGATATCAGGATCTATATAGTGGTGATATAAAAAAGTATATACTGTGCAGCTCTGGTTTGTGCGCGCGCATGTGTATACAGGTTTTTCCACCAACACGAAAAAAACACCTTGACAAGAAAAAGAAAAGCTGAGAACATGAGACTTGAGCCTTGAAATGAATTGCAATCCTGTCTACCATCTTCACAGCTCCCAGCCTCTCACACCTCACTCGTGTTGCTTCATGGTTGAAATAATAGCACTCTGCATAGCATAATTAGTGCACATTTAGCTAGGAGTTTGAAAAAGCGCATGGTCAGAGACCACACACACACACGCATGCACAAACTTCCCAACAAGTTCCCCTTGAACCCGATGACTCACTGTCCTGTCGAAAACCACCTTGTTTCCGGGTATTCTCATGACATGATAATCAGAGCTGGCTCACTGAAAGGACCATCACCTCAAACATAAACAAAACCCTATTTGATCATAAAGGACACAGCTGCATCTCGATCTTCCCATCCTTAAGCAGTAACTGGGAATTCCAGAAAAGAAATCCCTCAATGATTTTCTATCTCCTGGTCTGTGTACATAGGTGTTATATTCTGCATTTCACCATCTGTCATCTGAACAGATAGCTCTACTAATGCACCAGGAGACTTTAAATTCTTAAGAGATTTACAGAAAACGGTAGGAGACAGAAAACACAAAAAGAGACAACTTGGGTTAAGACATGACCTCTGACATTAAAGTTTAAGACTAAAGTCCAAGAGAGTACAATAAATATCTATCCATCACTGATGAAAGTGATAAAGCTGTACATAGAATCATCAATGTTGCTCCTGGTACTCAAACACAACACAAATTTTTTTTTTTTTTTTTTTTTGGGAATAATTTCGTTTAAGCCGAGACTTAAAATTCCTTATGAAATCATTATATTAAAAACATAAAAGCATAAACATTCAATATCAGGCGTCATCTACTCCAGTCCTGGAGGGCCAGTGTCCAGATCATCGTCATAAATCAGTACAACTCTAACGGTGTGATTATTATTAATGGAAGTTGATTGCCTGTGCGTTTCAAGCAATCGATTATGAAAAATGACCATTTTATTCACGTATTCATTTTCTATACCACTTATCATGTAAAGGGTTACGGGGGGGGCCTGAAGCCAATACTCAGTGGCGATTCAATTGAAAGTTTTGATCATATAAGCATCATAATTTTTATAAATATCATGATACAATATTACATGTTATCCCAATTTTGTCACCATTTTTAAACTTAAATTAAATAAAAGCAAAAAGCTACACTGTTACTGAGCAGCATGCATCTCTGTCCTCCGACATAATTCTTTCTTCTTAACCAACTTAACAAATAATTCACTCCTACCACACAGGATGAAAATGTGCAAACAGTGTGCCCTACCTATAGGATTATAAACAAACAATAACCTTTTACCCGCTCAAATGCCTCCAAAGTCTCAAAACTTAACTTGACAATGTGCACATGGGGGCTCTGATGCATGCAGCTAATTTGCACTCGTGGTGTTTTAAGACATGTACAAGTGTGTGTAATGATTGGGTTTGAAACTAATTCCCCCACAGAGTTTGGGGAAAAAAAGCATATCAGAGGCTATTTTGCTATTTTTGATGATGCAACATTACTGTCCCGACACTCGAAAGCTCGGTACAGAATCGTTAATCTCTCAGACCAATTGGCCAATCAACTGAAAACCAGCTAATTCTGGTCTAGATCGGTTCACATTTCTATTATTACTAGATGTGCCCGCAACTTTGTTTGCATGGAATTTAAGTGCACACTTATAAGAGCGTGCCATCTATTGAATTTTGAGATGAAGTATGTTTTTTTTTCAAGGTCAATTTTTTAAGATATACAGTGGAACCTCTATTCAAAAACATTATTCGTTCCAAAGTTCTGGTCGTAACCAGATTTGGCCGTTGACCGATACAGTTTATTCCACAGGAATACATGTAAACAGAATTAATCAGTTCTCAGTCACTATGAACTATATTAAACTTTTGATTTATTTTGTTTATATCACAAAATATAAAACAAAGTATGAAAAGCCTTAATTAAAAAATTTTTTAAATAATACAACGCTAAATATAACTGTACAGGAGAAAGCAAACACTTCATTTTTAGCTTAGTGTGAGGAAGGCGACTCCCCTTCCATAGTAAAACTGGGTAATTCTCCTTCAGGGCTTCTCTCTCTTTTTTTGTTTCTTGGTCTCTGGTTTAAAGGAGAGATTTAGAGAAGTAAAACTCTGCGTTATTGTTCATAAAGTGTAGGACTTGTTGGCTTGGATGTCACTCCACTTTTACCATGTGTGCGATCGCGGACTGAGCAAAACTGATACTGGGCGACTCACTCATGCCTTTGTTCAGCTGATCATGGCAGCTTGGGATGGCGGTTTCTGGGACGTCTTCTGAGGAGGAGCTCGTGAACAGAGACAAATTTTAGGTAAATTTTTAAACCGTGAACGATTTATTCATACTCTGGGGCATGAACTGAGGGTACACTGGATGGACGTTTTCAATTTAAAATATGCCGAATGTGATGAAATAAAGCCTATATTTTCTGAAAAGCCTTTTTTGGTTTTCTGGTGTGAGCATAACCACCTACAACACAACATCAAGAAAACGAAGAAGCTGGTGGTTGACTTTAGGAGAAGTAGAACCCCTGTGACTCCTCTATCTGTCCAGGGGGAGATAGTGGACATGGTCTCAGAGTATATATACCTGGGAGTTCATCGAGATAAACTGGACTGGTCATTTAACACATTGACACTCTACAAGAAAGGACAGAGCAGGTTGTACTTTCTGAGAAGGCTCAGGTCTGTCAACATCTTCAATACCATTCTTCAGATGATCTACGAATCTGTTTTGGCGAGTGTCGTTTTTTTAATCTGTGGTTTGTTGGGGCTGCAGACAGAAAGAGACTGGACAAGGTGATTAAAAGTGCCGGATCTGTCCTGGGCATGGAGCTGGACTCTGTTGTTTATGTGGCAAGGAGGAGGATTCTATCCAACATACATACAATCTTGAACAATCCTTCTCCCCCGCTATACAGAGTTCTCTTCCACCAGAGGAGCAAATTCAGCCAGAGACTGATTATGTCCAGGTGTTCTACCGAGCGCCACAGGAGATCTCTTCTCCCAATGGCCATACATTTATACAACTCGTCTCTGTAACATTCACACTACGGGATAGGGACTGTCAGTAGTTAGTATACAATATTACATTAATACACTACTGTTCCCACAGCTCCAAATCAGTTCCAAGGCCAATATCTGATTACCAGTACGATTTGTGCAATTTCATTCTTTTCCATTTCCATTCCAATATGTGTATATTAATTATTTTCTGTGCAATACTTAACTTACTGTAACCTATTGTGTGCTCTATTTCATTCTATTTTCTATTTATTTATTTATATTTTTTAAATTTTTATTTTTCCCTTGTCTAATCTGTTACTCCGTTCTTTCTTCCTGGTAAATAAATCACAGCAGCTGTAACCAAGACAAAGCAACTTCCCTCTGGGAGTAATAAAGTTCTTTAATTCTTGAATATGTTACCTCAAACTCCGCCAAATACCCCTGTGAAAACCCCATTCAAATTTGTTCCGTAGTTTTTATGTGATGACCGCACAAACAAACAAGACAAAAATTCCAACAACCATCTTGATGTGTTCGATTAGTCGTCTTACAACCACCGAAATTGACATATTTTCAATGTACAGACATGCCAACTTTACAGTTATATATGTATGTATGTATGTATGTATGTATGTATGTGTATGTATGTATGTGTATGTATGTATATATGTGTAGGTATACATGTGTAGGTATACATGTGTAGGTATACATGTGTAGGTATACATGTGTAGGTATACATGTGTAGGTATACATGTGTAGGTATACATGTGTAGGTATACATGTGTAGGTATATTTCCGAGACATGATACATGAATGTGTCGATACATGAATCACCACACAATTCAATTTCACAAAATAATACTGATTCATAAGTGAATCAACTTTTTTCCCCATCTCTACAGATAATTTGGGAACACCTAGTAGCCTAATCTGCACGTCTTTGGAAACCAGAATATCCGGAGGAAACCCACCAAGCACGGGAAGAACGTACAGGGAGGCCAAAGTGCTAACCACTACGCCAACATATCGAAACGATTGATTTTACTCACTCTCACTCATCGTCATTACCGCTTAATCCTGTATTCAGGGTCGCAGAGAACCTGGAGCCTATACCAGGAGACTTGGGGCACGAGGCAGGATACACCCTGGACAGAGTGCCAATCCATCGCAGGGGACACAGACATACACACACACACTACGGGCAATTTGGGAATGCCAATTAACCTAACCTACTGTACATGTCTTTGGAATGTGGGAGGAAACCGGTACCCGGAGGAAACCCACCAAGCACGGGAAGAATGTACAGGGAGGCCACAGTGCTAACCACTACGCCAACATATCAAGACAATTTATTTTAATCTTTTAATATTCCTAATGCACACTATCTTTAAATGTTGTAACTTTACGGACAAAAGTTCAGCTGAGACTGAATGCATTTTTGGACAAAACGAGGGTTGTGGAATTTGGCTGGTACTTCAACCTTCATGGCCGGTATGCAGAGCAGAAAAAAATTACAACAACCAATAACTATGGTAATGTACTTGTATGCTCCTAAATTCTGATACATTACCATATAATTATTGGTTGTTATAATTTTTTTTTTGTTCAGCAGACCGACAATGAAGTTTGTTACCCGAAGTAATGTCATGACCATCCTAGTTAGCTTGCTACTGTAACTGTAGTCGAAACAGGAGGGACGGAGCTTTGTGCAACTGGGTGAGAACTGGGGCAGACTCAAGTGAAAAAATATGTGATCTTTACAAGCAACACTTAAGGATTCAAAAGTGTCAAATCACAGATTTTGAGGATTCCAACTAGGTTCACTTGAGATGTGAAACAAAAAGCACCTACTGTTTATCTGTGAAAAACAAGCCATTAGATTCTATTCCTAACAATCCGAGAAAAGAAATAACAGGTAATTACAAGGTCGGGCACATTTCAACAGTTTATATAACACCCTTTTCTCTGTGATTTTCTCTGAGAGGAGCACGTTACACATTGTTAGCTGAATTAACTGAAATGGCTGAGCCTATGAATATTCCTCTGTCCCTCTCGTCAGCTAGTAATTGAAGCCTTCAGAACGAAGCACAAAAGGAAACCAGTTCTGTGTGAATTAGACATTATTGTTCGGAATGCACAGTTTAAAAAAAAAGAAATTAAAAAAAAAGAAATAAAGATCCAGACATAATAAGCATAATGAATTCCCAATTGGACATCTTCACACCAAACAAAGATCAATTAGCATAAGCAACAGACCAGATTCAACATTTTATTACAAATTGCACATCTAAAAATAACAGACTCCTAAGCAAGCACAGGAATGTTCAACTGTGAAGTGCAGTCTGGCTTGGAAGCACAGCAGAGATAAAATATTTAAAGCTGTGATGTGTGTTCTATATGAGCAGCGTGTTTTTTTTTTTTTTGCTAGAATTTTCAGAACTATGCAACTATATTTAGCACCGTGCAGGGTGATGGCACAACACACTCCAGAACTACACACAGAACTAACATCTGTTAATTTGTTAAAAGACAAGCTGATAAACTGCGAAAACACACAATCACACACACACACACACACACACACACGATAACAGTAACATCTGGAACACAGATCTGCGAGTTAAAATGTACACAACAAAATCTGCCCTCTGCCTTTTACCTCGTTAAAGATTCCAGCTAGCATGTCACGATCATTCTTAGAGCCATGGAAAAACAAGAAAAAAACAAAACAAAACAAAACAAAAAGCTTGTGCTCGAGCTAGCTGCACATTTTATTTGATAATTAATCCACCTAGGCAAAATCATTATTTTATCAGCAGCAGCATTGAGAATGAATGACAATTGTTACAGCATAGCTATAATGCTCGATCACGTAGTGCATCAAGCTTCAACTTAGCTACAAACATAAAACAAATTTTGGTTTGCAAAGAGGTTTGAAGGACTACGTTATTTTGTTACATCTGGCTGTTGAATGATATCCCCCGGGCAACTACAAATAAAAGTTTAATAACCTGCACACAAATTCTGATTCTTGTGTGTACCTGGAATACTGATTTCCCCCCAAACTCCAATAATGCCATCACAATTTAAACTAAACATAATGCACAGGAAGTGGTTTAGCCCACTCTTGTTCTGCCGCCGTCATAATTTCCTTAAGCCTACTCTGACTTGCCATTAATCCATGCAGAGGAGAAGAGCAAAGCACAATCCACACACAAGCTCAAGAAAACCTCATTAGCAAAAACCCAATTTGTTATTATGCAATATAAAACTCCACCATAAAAAAAGAAATGCTATTGCGGGGTTCTCTGAAGAACATTAAGTAACGCGGCTCGTACTCACGCTGCTTCACGCAACGGATTAACCTGACAGCTCTAAAGCTGCATCCCAATCTGCATAATTTTACTCAAGAGAGAGTGGCAGGTCAGTCTGACAGCTGATAGTGTAGTGCAGTTGTATAGGCAATATAAAGAATGAAATTTAAAAAAGGGAATTTTTACATTAAAATTAATTTTTTTACATTATTTTTTTTTACATTTTTATATTACTACTCACTATGTTGAAGTGCCTGTATATGTCTGCCCATTTTCTGTAAAGCAGAACTTTGCCTAATTTCCTAATACAAAGAAAAAAATTTTTTAAGGTTGAGTATGTTTTTTACACCAAGTTGTACCTCTTTTGTCAGTGGCCAAATATACTCTGTGTTCAGTAATCGGAGAGTGAATTACAGATGAGAAATTAAAAAGGTAGATGAATAAAAGATTATGTTTTGTCTGAAAACAACTTCAGCACATTAAAATTCACTTATACCACTTCAGCACTTTTATTTCAATGGTAAAAATATTAATTATGTCAAATATATTAAGTTTAGTTTTTTTTTTTTTTTTAGAATATCTATTGTTGCAGGTGTTGGCACATAACTGATCATACCATCACTTTAATTCAACATTTTGATTTTACTTACTGTATGGTGCAGGTTTAACTTCAGGCAAATGCACTAGATATAAAACCGCACTATGAAGGCACTGCCCTGAATGGTCATACTCCCATCAGTTCCCAATTGTAGGCACCTAGGACATCCTGCACAGCCAGTCTGATTACGACATCAATCATTATAGAGTACTTGCATCGGTGACAAAAAAGATTTTGGTGCAACTGATAGCAAATTGCAAAAAGCACATGCGTCTTTATTGTTGCTGCTGTGACTGCACTCACCACGTTTCATCAAAATGTCTCCTGTCACACAAGAGGAGACAATACATTGGACCATGTTTACTCCAACATTACAAAAGACTACAGAGTAATTCCCCCATCCTTCATCATCTATCCCTGTTTCTGTTTCTTAAACACGGCCTCTTTACTAAACGTGTGAAGCTTGCAGTGAAGTCTAAAAGTGTGGCTAGAGGGAACAGACTTATCACTACAACACTCGATCACGCACATGTTTTTGCTTCAAGGCCACCCTGGCCTGGACCATCATTGATAACCACACAAACTCTTTGTTTTGCACTGCATTAGTGGTTGTGTTGATGAAGTCACTTCCTGCAAAAGAAATTTAATTTTCCTTAATTAAAAACCAAGGATGAATAAGGAGGCCCACTTCCTACTGAGAGCACAACTTGTTGATTATTTCATTCTAGAGACCAGCCTACAGCACATCCAGGGCCAACCAGACAATGAGACTCACAAAAGCCAGGAAATAAAGGAAAACTTTAATTGACACACTGCGAATGTTGCAAGGCATCCAATCCCTCATATTCTACAAACCATCAACAATCAGTTATCGTCAATTAACTACACATCCCTCCTTAATGCTCACTGCCTTGGAAAGAGAAAAACAGAACATTACCTTAAAGTAGAGCTGTGCAATTAATTGTTATCGATTAATTCAAATTTATGGCTTATATCAATGTTGCATTTTAAGTGTCAATTTTACAATTTCACTTTTTGGTCCACCCTCAGGAAAATTCATGTACACAAGGCTGTGACCCTGATGCAACTGCAGGCCTGGGTCAGCCAGGGTCTTGACAGACGATTTCAAGTTTCCAGTGCCAAAACATGAGGTTACCAGGGCCCTCTAGGACTTCTGTGCTTTTACCCTCTTCCCCCATCATCTCCAAGTGGTTTATGAAGCTGATCTTTTCCCATTTGAAACCCTTTCTGCCCTGTCAGTTTGTTTACTGCCCAAACAGATTAACTAATATTTGTCATTGTGATGACACTCACTCTGCACTACCCATTTGGATCATAACAACTCCTATGTTAAAATTCTATTCATCAATTTCAGTTCTGTAGTTAACACTATCAAACACTCAAAGTTGATCTTCAAGCTCAGTGACCCCAGCATCCCAGAATACCCCTGTAATTATTCCCATGACATTCTTAATAGCCTACAGTTTATTAGACACACACACACACACCCAGCCGGAACACCGTAGTTCTACAGGGGCTGTATCATTAGCACCATTCTTTAAACCCATGACTGTGAACCTGCTCACGGCTCCAACATCATTATTTCACAGATGACAACAACACTACAGGGAAAAGGTCCAACACTGGGTGATGCGATGTGCTGACAAACTCAGATTCAACACTCAGACCAAGGAGCTCATTGTGGACTAAGAAGAGCCACACACAAACTCCTATGTGCCTCCAGGGAGACTATAGGTAGATTATATGACCTGCCTTAAGTTTCATTTGTCCCTTCACATTGCCATTTTAATCAAGCACCTATATAAGCAACATCAACCATCTATGCAAATACTGACGGACAACTACTGTGGTAACATCAGAAGTATACCATGGATCTCATCATGTTACAATAGCTGTGCAGTATCTAAGTGGAACTAACCAACCCGGGCTCAGGTAACTTAGAGTTTCACCCCAACCCATAGACATATAGACACACACATATACATTTATACATACACACACACACACACACACACACACAGGTATATATATGTATACTCTGTGTGTGTGTGTATGCATACACACACAGAGAGCCCTTCTATAGCACACCATATGTACAACCATGTTTAAGCCATCATCATTTTCCATGCCTTATCATACCAAATCATCTGCTTTTCTGTAGTGCCGGCATATTTGCCCTTAGCCTTGCCTTCAGCGCTTCGTTGCTCCACTGTGGCTAATGATATCAGAGCATGTTAGTCACAGCATTTCTCTGTATTGAGCTCGCAGCAAACTGTAACAAAAATCATGAAAGTGGGAAGAGGGCTTAAGGAACAGCTTCTTTCACTCTGCTGTCTATCAGCTAAACTTTTCACAATGACGCTACACCTGTCCACAAGCCCAAATTGCTCTCTGCTCATTGAGAAGTGATACAGGGTTTCCACTGTTTGCACACTCTTCTACTTTCACCTGACATTCTGTTGTACTGTCATGTCTTTGGATTACATTCATGTCACTGGATGCATGTCCACTTATGTACTGTACAATTACTCTGTATTCGCACCTTACATTCAATTGTTCTTTCATCTAGCTTAATTTACAGTATATATCCTCAGGTATCATGTCATTTCCATTGGTCTTCCATTTGCAAGCTGCACATTAGTAATCCTTTTGAATCTGATCTTTTTTAATGTAAAATACAAATCAGACTCAATTATTTAGGAGGTAACAATTCAATTTTTTTTTTATTACATTTTTGCCTCTGAACAGTAGCACAGTAAATTTGAAATGCAGCATCCTATATGGGATTGTAGAAAAGTATAGACTTTTGGCTTCAATTTGAGGGTTTTAATAAAAATGCAGACATTTCACCTCCATTTTTGCAGGCTCAAAAGTATTTGCCCAACTTAATTATTTAATGATACATAGTTTGATGGCAAAGTGTATCCTGTTTCTTATTTATTTCACAACACATTATGTGATGAATTTTTAGTTACTGTTTAAGGAAACTCTTAGTTCAAAGCCCAAAGAGATGCTAATGCACATAAAGGAGACCATTATTAAAATAAAAAAGCAGACCTTTAAGAGAGACAGCAGAAATAAACAATGTTAAACATTCTTTAAAAAGAGAAATACACCAAACCCTAGTTCAGCAAATACAAAATGCCTTAAAGGCAACACAAGACAACTGAAAAATGATTTTTTTGGTGAAAACCCCTTCGCAATATCTAACTAAGTCAAGAACCCTCCAGAGGAGGTTAGTACATCAGGGTAGGAGTCAATTAAGAGACACCTGTAAACGCCTGTAAATTTACCTCAGTATGCACACTACTGGTAACAAGCAAGATTATCTTATTCTAGAATGGTGGAAAGAGTATAAAGAAAGAAGGGCCAAACATGGTGAAGGCAGTGTTATGGCATGAGCGTGTACGCCTGACAGTGGAACTGGGTCACCGGTGTTTATTCATGATGTGACTACTGATTGAAGTACTTCTACTTTCTGCTCATATTCAGTCAAATGCTGTGAAACTGTTAGGACGATGCTTCACTGTACAGATGGATAATGACACAAAATGAAGAGTGAAAGCATAAGGCAAATACACTGAATAGTCTTAAATAGTCACATCAGGAACCTGTGCTGAACCCAACAGATCGTTCTTTTCGTTTACTTAAGACAAAACTGGAGGCAGCAAGCAGTAAAAGTCTGGCAAAGCAGCTCAGGGGAGGAAACTCAGCATTTGGTAATGTCTGTGGCCTACAAACTTTAAGCAGTCAATGACTTGCATTGAAGCATTAAAAAATAATAATCCAGTTCAGTCAAGCCTGAAACATAATATTATTTTGTCCAATCATTTCCATGTGAAAGTTACTTCAATCACTTCCTGAATTCTGTATTTAGCAGTTATTTTGGGGGTGTTAAGTGGGAAAACAAAACTGATAATTGTGTGACTGCAAATACTTATGGACCTGACTGTAATCTATGGTTCCATCCCCAACAGAAACTTGTCCTCTGTTTTGTGGCCTATTATGTTGCATTTATTAAACTGCATGAGTTTGAGTTTACATCATGTGCATGACTTTGTGTGTTTTAAAAGCTAGTGCATGTGCTGTCATTTTGATTAAACAGTTTAATGATTTTGCACTGCTAGAGGATAGACTCTTTACATCATGGCAGCAATTCAGTTCTATTTTTTGGGAGTTTTTTAGCCTTTGGCAAATAATATTTTTTTTATCCAAAACACTGGTGTAACACAGCATATCTGCTAATACATAAAGCAAAGAGGATTGTCCTCTTTTCCCCCTTTTTAAATATTTATCTGAATCTATCAGTGTATCATACAAACAGAAAGCAAACAGAATGTCTTTAGCATATCCATGATGCCATTTCCTCATTCTGTGCTGCATTATTCAGTTTATGTCATCCCAGATGCACTCTCTGATTTGAGTGCACATAATAAACAAGGCTAAAAACAGCAAAAAGCTTGAGGGAGTGAGTGCAATGCTCTAACATTTTTGTGGCAGAGTCACAACGGTTCATGTCAGAGGAGACTCTCTTTAGGCTGAGCAGCTTGTCTCATCACATGCCTGAATGAGCTCTGTGATATGGAGACGAGATCATGGCAGCTGTCCTGCTCATGCCCCAGCCAAATGATTTGTTAAGGGGAGTGTTAAAGAGGTATTGTGGTTGCAGAGATGAGTGCACCCACACTGCCCTACTATCTTATTACATGGTTACCACAACGATTTAACCAGAGAGTCCGGCGTGCACATAGGCTCCAGGCATGACTGAACTGCAAGCTAAGCTGCAAGCTGCTTCGTCAGACACAAACCCAGGTTGGTTGCTACTGGGGATTTAACCAAATGTGAATAAATTATTCAGACAGAACAACATAACACATTCTAAACAAATACAAATAAGATGTGTGCTGCTTTTTTTTTTTTTCACAGAGCATCTGCCTGGGACTAAAGATGTGCATCAGGACAGAATTCCCAAGGAACACAACCAAAAAGCGATGTGAGCAAGAGATTTTTCCTTCTTTATATCATAGTCACATATCAGAGACAGTATGAGGCTCACAAGACAAAGATAACACAATGGTTTGTCTACCATCAGTGGAGTGCTACATTAGTTCAACTTATAATATAAAGCCATATTCTATTTCTTTGTGTGGATTAACTGCATAAAATAGTTTCTACAAGAATGTTCTTCATCATTATTTAGAGAAAACCATGCAGACGCTTCACAGGAATACATAATAAAGGACCTCTTTCTGACAGGCAGCAGTACACCAAGTGTCCCAGTTTTATACCAGACTCTGGCAGGGCATTCAACAAACTTCTCAGTTTTCTGTATTGTAATAACCCTAAAATGCTAAGTAAATCTGATCAAATATTTCCACAACTATAATGATTAATTCCGTAATTTGTGAAAAGTGTCTGTTTGAAATGAGCTCTCTAGCATACTCAAGCACATTAGACAGAAAGCTTGTGTGAGCATCTGGTTGAGACCGATTATGAAGTCAAGTGATGCAGCCAAGGAACTCTTCAAGTTCAGGGGTTTAATAAAGTTATGCTTTGCAAATTGGTATTTGTTGTTATAATTTGTGAATTAGAATTCCCAGCAAGACCTGAGCTTGCAAGGTTTATTTGCAGGGGTATTAAAAATAAATAAAATAAAATAACAGCAGCAACAGTGGATGCATAAACTGCAGAAGCAACAACAATTAAAAGACTACTACTACTACTACTAATACTACTACTACTAATAATAATAATAATAAAGATAAAGACACTGGCTTACAACCACTAGTTGCTACATGTACTATGTGCTATTTAGGCTGTAACCAGTTTTGGTCTATGCAATTTGAATATATTTTTTGAAAGTTCATGTTTTTTTTGTTGCTCCCTACAGGTATCTGGCTGTGCTTATGGAATTCTGCCATTTCCTTTCCAAGCAAATCGACATAGGAGCAGAGTGAAAGGGCATCAGGGTGTTTCTATGAACAAGACTGGCAGGAGCGCAGCGTAAACACAAAAGCAGTTGGTACCAGAACACAGGGTTCCGAGCATGCTGTCTTAGCCACATAATACACTTGCATTGATGTGATCGCTTTAAACATGTGTTTTCTCAACAAAAGCAAAAAATATGGAAAAGTCCATTGGAAAAAAATCTTTAAAAATATATATTACTTTTATTTAACACACCAAGTCTTGAAAGCAATTATCCATGAACCCAAATATTAAAACATGCCATTGCTCTAGGTTACAATGTGAACCGAGTCAACCTGGAATTACAGAGACCTCTATAACTATTAGGTAAGTTCGGCGTTTGAATGAATACTGCCCATGTTCATGAAAGTCCATCACCAGTATCAACGGTGGCCCATGAAGAGTATATAACAGGAAGAAAAAACAAGCATTCTGAACCAAAGCTCTGTTTTTTATTTTTTATTTTTTAATTATTATTATTTTATTATTATGCTTTTGCTAAGGGCACATCTTAATCCATTGCTGATTTTTTCCTTTTAAATCAAGTTCTACATATCATCCAGGCTATATGTACAGGTAATGAATAAAAAAAATGACTTTTGCTTTCTGTGTGTGCCTATGTTAGCATCATATTTCTGTTCTTGACTGATAATATTCAAACCTAATGATACTTTCTTTCTCATGCTTTTGCCTAGTGGTTCCAAACCCTGGTCCTGGAGGACACACAGCTTGGATATTTTAAGGATTTCGTTGCTCTGTCACACCCACTTCTATACAGTAAAGACTGTTAATTAGCTAATTTCTTAAGTTGGGTGTGCTGAGAGCTGAGAAAACTTCAAAATTTGCAGAGCAGAGGAGCCTCCAGGACTGGAGTTGGGCCCCACTTCTGTAGTTCATACCCTGTGATGTGCTTAGCATTCGGAGATGCTTTTCTTCTCACAACAACTGCAAAGTGTTATTATCAAAGTCACTATAGAATTCCTGACAGCTCAAATCAGTCTCATCATTCTTCACTGGTCTCATCAATAAGGTGTTTCAGCCTGCAGACCCAGAATTCACACGATTTTTCCCACACTGTTGTGATCCAGGAGATAAGCAGTTTGATAGTAAAACCAACCCATGTGGCAACAACATCCATGCAATTAAACCTTTAATACTGACCCTAACACTGTGCCTGTATTGTGCTGCTGCCACATGATTGGCTGTTTAGATAACCACGTGGGTGTGAAGATGTTTCATAATATAGTGTGCAAGTGTAAGTACACTGAGTGAGTGAGTGTCTGTCTGTCCGAATAGAGAACGAAAAGCTGACCGCACTTTTTGCATACATCTATAAATGTTTACTGATATTACTCACGGCGTTACACAAGGCTGCTAAATATTTGCACAGAAAATAAGCTAGCAAAACATTCCCCTCTTAGCTAGCTAATCTCGGACAAATGTAAGTAGCCCAACCAAACAAACACAAGGGAAGAGTTTAGAGTATATATTATTATAACTGTTCAGCGTAAGCTATATCAGATTCTTGTCAAGTCTTTGTAAAAACAAGTCCACTCTCTGCGGTGTTACTCACATTAGCAGCTGCAGGGAAGGAAACTCTCCTGCTGCTGGAGTTTGATGTGTGCGCGCGAATGGAGGAGGAAATGAAACGTCACGCGGAGGAGGCGGAGCTTCTTAAAGTGCTCGCGACAGCTTTAGCGCTATGCAGTGTGCATAGGCGTGCTTTCATTCATGTGGACGTCAGAAAACTCTTGCTTCGCTCTTGTATCTCTTACTTTATTTATTGATTAATACACAATTGATTTCGGAAAGTATTATTTGGAGTTACTATAATAAGGAACTGGTCAATAAATATAAAATACATTGTCATTTTGAAAAACGTAACACTATTAAAAAACAGCAAGGAAGTCGTTCAAATATGTAATCACTTTTGTGCATGAGCATGCATTTTGATTATAATTTATGTGATGTTTAATTTATTTCTCATTTAATTATTTTTTTTTATGCTGGTGTGATTTTTCATTGCCACTCAAGGATCATTTATGCCTGTGGGGACCAAAGGCTATCTTGTCTGGTCCAATCCTACAGCATAAATTGACCAACTGAAATGTATTAGAACACTCAGTGCATTACAGCTTGCTGTGTATGGAGCTTATCAAAGACTTCAAGGTTGTTGATTCAGCCTCCAAATTTCCCAAAAGTCTATACGACCGAGCATCCGTGGCATGTAAAACCACATGACCAACAAACTGCAGTCTCATTCATTTTAATCAAGATCATTTATTTCCTGTTAGAACATTTACTGGCTCACATTCTCTGGATCAATGGTCAGAGGTATTGTGCCACTCACAAGCATTATATTTCACAATCCTAGTTCTCTGATCTGCTTGTTATTGTCTCTGCTTAGTTTTTACAGTGCATCCATTTACCTTTATTGTGACTTTGACCCATGTGCATGTTTTTTTTTCCTGTTTTTGTTTTTTCTGAATAGAATTGAATAGAGTTTTGCATTATTTCCTTCCTAATGTCAACTTCACCTGCTTTGATTCTGTCTAATGTCCACACATATGTTTTTAAATTATTTACATTTATTTATGAGTGAATTCATTGTAGAATGTGCAACACATGACCAGCCAACTATATAGTGTAAACCATACTTTTGTGACCAAATGCAAAAATCAAGTATCAAGAAATTGTTGTAGTATTTTTGGGCCCATTACTGCAGGCAGCAGAGCAGAGCAAATGGGTTTGGTTAGATAAGTGCATTATAAAGAGGCATGGTTACACATACTGCTCCAGTTCGGTCCCATGCAGTGACATTTTTCTACTGATTCAAAACCAGTTTTTCTTTATAAGCAGGAGAATTATCAGCTGGTCTAAAAGTGCACCAAAAAAGACAATTATGGGTAATAGCATTACTGCCTCACAGCTTCAGGGTCCCTGAGCTCAGGTTAATGTGTGGAGTTTTTATGTTCCTCCTGTCTTTGCCTGGGTTTCATCCAGGTTCTTTGATTTCCTTCCACCTATGTGGCTGGTTGCACTAAATGCATGCAAATGAGCATGTGCGTAGTGCCCTGCGTGGAAATGGAATCCCATCCAGGGTTTATTCCACCCCATGCCAAGTGCTCCTGGGAGAGGTTCCAGAGCCATGCAAACCCTAAACAGGATAAAGTATTTCCTGAAGAATATCATTTCTGAAAATATTATTATTGGTTGAGCAGTACAAGTAAATGCACAGGGTCCTATCTTGGGACAAGATGTGACACACACAAACAAACAAACAAACAAACACACACACACACACACACACACACACACACACACACACACACACACACACACACACACACACACACACACACACACACACACATCTTAAGGAGATTTAGCATAGCCAGTTCAGCAAGAGAAATGCTTTGTGAAGCAGGGACCCTGGAGCTAAGATGCAGCAGCCATATCGGTCAGTTTTGTTTCCAAGTAGACCTTGGCTGGTGTTCATTTTATACATCTTTATTACATAATGGGTGCCAACAGGCCTATGCATGATGGTATGACACATTCTCTGTGTTAAATACAAGTGATAATCCAGCATGTCTCTTTGGGCTTTGATTTGTTTCCTGGCAATAGTTAGTGACAGAAATGAAGGTGGCAGCTTTGCTAAATCATCTCTCACCTCTTTTTCTCACTCAGTAACCCTTTTATCACACAGTGGCAGTGACTCACAGTGTTACTGCATCACCTCTCTCGGCATAACATTCAATATGCTGCTCTTTTCCCTGTCACATTGTGTTTGCCACCAGATCTGCCATAATGTGAGGTCAGTGTTATTTTTAGGTCAGAGACTTTGCAATCTGTTAATGCCAATATGCAAAATAGTTAGAAGGTAATGCTTCACTGCATCTCATTTTCAGTAGACAGGCTTTTGGATTTACACTTGAGATCATTATTTGCATGTGTGTGGACATTTTAAAGTAAAACCAGGTGGTTTTCAGAACTACATTGTTGCCTTGAAGTGTAATTTCTAATATCGTCTTTTAAATAGTATAAAGATTGCATATTGTGCACTCCAAGGCAGCTAAATAATAACCTTCACAAAATCCAGGTTCACAGCTCTCCCAGGTCTCTATCTGCTTATCTGTTGGACTGCACAGGACTGATAATTTGTTGGAGTTGTCTTCGTAATGTGAAGTAATCCCATTAGGCAGCCTCTTGAGAGGGCAAAACAGATTAGCAATGTCAGACTAATCAGAATCAGCTAGCCGTGACACTAGTCTACAAATCCCAACAGTCAGATTGGTTGCGACAGACACAAAGAGTAAGCCCATAATATATACAGTGAGAAGCTTTATTAAATGAGGAAATCTCAGGTGTGGTAAACAGAACAGAAAAGTTGCTTTTCAGAGCTAACTGCATTGTCTTATGTGATTATGCAGTCAGATTAGCAAATGTGCTATTTATAAAGTAGCTCAGTAAATATGGGAATATGAGAAAAAAGATGATGAAAATATTTTCTCCTTTTTATACATCGCTGAATATCCTGGGTGTCCTAAAAGCCTCCATAAACAGGGGAAATTAACACTTTTTTCAGCAAAAAATAAATGTATTTATAAAACATCCTGTACACAATTGCCATTTCTTTTTAATCACTGACAAAGTTGTCTCTCCAATCGTACATAGATATTTTGTCAGTGTAGTTGAAAGAAACACATTTGCAAATTGATGGCCGAAACATTATGTAAAAATAATATACCAAGATTATGAATGTACTTTAAATAGGAACTTTTTGGATAAAACATATTACAACGCATTACTTTTAACAGCACATATATAGTACTTCATAGTGTTTAATGGTACATTTCACTTTACATTAATAAAGTACATTTCATGCATATTAATTATGAGGTTGTAGATTCAAATGTCTAGCAGAAGCATTTTAGATACTGCTTGAATTTTTAGATCTGGATGATAAGTTAGGCTAATTAATGATAAACAGTATATGCTATCCGGAGCAATACACTTTGCACATAAGACATAATACACCCATACATATAAATTATATAGTCAAATGAGCTGTTCCTTTTCTAGCTGCTGTGACATTACCACTGTGGTAGGCATGACAGCTTCTTGAGGCATAAATACCAGAGCGTTAGAGACTTATTATTAACTTGCTCAGGATTGGGACCTCACTCAAGTCACTTTTCTGATGAAATGTCATATGTTTATGGGCAGTAACTCAATTCAGATAGGGTCACTGTGAGACCACTGAGTAAAGGCAGATTATTTTGAACACTCATGCCCATATGTTTGGAGGAACCTGGTTTCTGAAGGCTGTAAGTGTACCTGTGAGCCCAAACTATGAGACATGGGAGGAAACAGAGCCATAAAATAAGTGCACATGACCACTGACATGGACATTAGCCTTTCTATGAGGTAGTTACTTTAAAGCCAACATAGGCAATAAATTCTGCACATTTAATTGGAAAGTCCATATGCAAGAAGATTTACAAGACATGGAGTATATTTCCCCTTACTTGAGGAGAACAGAGTTCATGTTTCTGGAGAAGACCAATTCTAATTGCTACAACCAGGGCCAGAATACGTTGTGGCTCATAATGCTGTTCCAGACTTCCATGCATTACTAGTAGGGGACTGTACGGTAATTTCACACATTGATCTCCTATTTTCATGTGCTCAGAGGAACCCGAGGACCCCCTGCTGAACTAAAGGCTGAGAAAGGAGACTTTCTTCATCATTCAACCTCTCAGAGCACTGAGAGTAACAGAAAGCACCATATTAATCTGATATCTAAAAAGTGATTTCCAAGCCATAATAAACATGCTTTAGAAAATATGTGCTCCATTGTTTAAGCATATATGGAGTTTAATTTCTTAAACAAATTTACATTCTTCTTGTTTTGCCTGTTAACTGTTATGTGCTGATGTTAAATGAACTAGACATGCGATCATGCTTGATTGCTCACAAATAGTTTCTTTCCTTTATTTGATCTCTGCTCCACTGTTTCAAAATAGGTGACATTAAGGAATTGTATATCACTGTCAATGAAAACACACTCGCAGACAGAGCATAATTTCTCTTCTGTGATTAAAAAGTGAAGTTTGAACTTCCCTGTAATGAGTACATACATTAGATTTGGGCTTCTTAGTATAACTTTAGTTTATTAATACTGAAGTCATTGACACAATTTTAGCCCCATTCAATATTGTATTAAATCAATACCATAACCATTTTAAACCTGGCAATGAGTAATAAAATACAGCACAATATAAACCGTCAAAGAGCTTTGAACAGGTGCAGAAGGAAACATGCAGTTAAAAAATAAAAATAATCTGAATTGCTGCTTCATGTGAACTCTTGATCTTTTTTTTTTTTTTCTTCAGAAGAAAACATGCAGGAATGTGCAAAATTTAAAAACTCAATGAAGTGACAATTTCATACTTATTATTATTTTGTGACAAACAATAGTCATGGAGAAATGCACATTAAATAAAGGTATTACTTCACACAAATTAATTTTGTGTCTCTCCACGCTTCCTCCAGACTAAGGGACCTTGATTTACAAATGAAATGCAAAATTTACTTTCATCTATAAAAAAGCACTTTGGACCACTGAGCAACAGTCCAGATCTTTTTCTCCATAGCCCAAGTAAGATAATTCTGATGTTGTCTCTGGTTTAGGAGTGGTTTGATACTAGAAATGCAGAAGTTGTAGCCATGTAGATGGTGGCTCTTGGTGCACTGACTCCAGCCCCACTCCATTCTATGTGAAACTCTTGAATCTGCTTTTTTTTTTTTTTTTTTTTTTGGCAAGCTTCTTAAATCTACGTTCAGCTCTATTGCTGTGCACCTTGTCCTATCAGACTTTTCCTTTCTGGTCAATTTTCCATGAATATTCTACAATACAGCATTCTGTGAATATCCAGCCCTTTCAGTGATGACTTTCTGTGGCTTATTGTGTGTGTGAAGGGTGTCTATGTTCATCTTGTGAGTCAGCAGCCTTTCCCATGATTATGAACTAGGCAGAGAGTTATTTAACTGTATGAATAGTATATTTGCTTAAATGCATAAAATATTCTAATATTTCATGGCCTGTATGCTGTAATAATCAAAATGGGAAAAAAAAAGTCTTAAAATAAAATATTTCACTTGTATAATGAATCTAAAATATGAGTTTCTTATTTTAAAATAAATTATAAAAACAGCTTTATATATGTGTGTTTGTGTGTGTGTTGACATGTTACATCTATATATATACATATATACAGTATATATATTATATACACATATAGAGATAATATCTGTTTGGTGACTCATGCTCAGTGCATTAACACTGACATACATGTGTATGATAGTCTAAGTTAATAAGATTCCTAAACAATTTTCTTGCTTACTGTTCATCTACATTATTACAGTACATGTTCAGTTAGAAACTATACCTAATTATTTTCCCTGCACAATCTTTTTTAAATGTTTTTTTATTTTATTCAAGTAAATTCGATTTTATTTGTATATAGCACTTTTAATAATTGTCAGTGTCGCAAAGCAGCTTTACACAATCATAAGAATTATGGAAGTTTGTATGAAATGTGAATGTGTATTAATCAAAATGATCAGATTGTCCCTGATGAGCAAGCCGAGGGCGATGACGATAGTGACAAGGAAAAACTCCCTGAGATGGCAGTAGGAAGAAACCTTGAGAGTGACCACACTCAACAGGGAATCCATCCTCATTTGGCTGAAACAGAAAGTGGGGATTGATCTGCAGTCATACTATGTGTTAGGAGGCTGGAAGTTCAGTATAACAGGAGATTCTATCCCTTCATCAGTGGCAGTTGCAGTATGACTGCAGACCCACTTTTGACTGAAGATCTTTGCTTAGATTCTTTTCAGCTGTTTGGATGTCTAAAAGCTTGAAGGATTACTACTGCAACTCATATTTTTATAGCAGCTTAATATGAATGATAATATCAATAATATCTGTACAGCAGCTCCAATGATGGTATAGAGGGGGCTGAAAAACTGTATAGCAGCAGATGGACTACAGTCAATAATGACATACCTATAAAATGGCCTATATTGAAGGTTTACCTAATAAAGTGGCTAATACGAGGACCTACATGGTAGACAAAATAAACTGACAACTCAGCATATCTGAGAATTAGAATTTTATGAAACAGAGATAAACAGAGTTAGATTTTTAAAATAAAACTACCAAACACCTATATTCCTCAAACCTCACAAAAGGCTATAGCCTATAATTTCTTATGCATGTAATTTTAAGCAAGTAATGTGCAATTACACAAGCATAATTTAAGTGATTATCTGCAATACAATGAGCAACAATACCCAAATCAAGAAACTGCCTAATTATGATAATTACAGAAATAATTTCAAGGTGAGTTCACCTTGTAATATAGAGACATTTTTTTGCACCCTAGGTAAGACATACCTCACCAAACTCACATCAAAATCAATTGGTAATATAAATTGTATGCAAATGCATTGTATTTCATCACATGTAATAATTATGTACTGTAGGTGAGCGTGCATTGTACTGTAGCCGTGAACAGCTATATACACACTGTAAACCCTAATGCTCAAAGTAATTAAACATATTGAGTACTGTTAACTTAAACAATGGTATTTATGAGTTTGTAGAAATTACACTTTTCAAGTTAGCTGAACAAATTTGATATTTTAAGCCACAGTAACTTAAAGTCTCCTTAAAGTTCACAACTTAAAATCTTTCAGCTTAAAGATTTTGTATCTGACGTCATCAATGCACATGTAAACTGCTCACATTGAATTGTTTTGATCAAGATGGTGGATTGGTCTGTCTTCACATGATGCTTTAAGTATAATCTTTACAAATCTGGGCACCCTAAGGTTGTCAAATAATACTTATTTAATTTGTAACAGAGCACTGGTGGCTCAGTGGTAGTTGTTTTGCCTGCCATGCGAAAGGGCCGGGTTTGATTCCCAGCCACTGGATGAAGTGCCTGTCCCAAGCCCAGGGAGGGTTGTGTTCAGAAGGGCATCTGGGGTAAAAACTTGTGACAAACCGCTGGGGCGACCCATTGCCATGAGCAGGCAAAAGACCAACAACAATTTATTTAATTTGCAACAACTAAAAAAAATTATAGTATGAGTTAGACTACTCAGCAATGCAAGTAAATACCGATTAATATGTATGAGTACAACAAACTCAAAAACTGATAGTTCTGTATACTTAAAATTGGAAACATCATTACTTAAAAATTTGATGTACCTGATTACCTCAAGTTTTTTGAGTTTTGTCAACTAATTTGGATTTACAGTGCAGTACCCAATCAACCCATATAACAATACCACTATTTTATTGATATTTGATATCATTTTGATTTCTTAAATTGTTTTTTATCTTTCCAAAAGATCTGTTAAGGAAATATTGCATAGCTAGTGGTGGATGTTGCATGGGTTGGATTTCAACATCACTTACCCTACCTCAAAAAAAAGAAAAAGAAAAAAAAATCACCTTTATCCAAAGACCTGCACCTTTCGTTTCCCAGCTGTGAGATGCACCACAAATAATTTTTATAAATTCTTCAGTAAAACATTGTATCCCAACAATTATAATATTTGAAAGAGTTTTCTCAGTTCACAACACGGTTAAAATAAAATATAAGGTAAAATAATATTTCCAGTACTGAAAGATTTCACCCAGATGAAAATTAAGATTAAACTTCACCCTAACACAAAGTTTCCTGAAAAGACTAGACTCATGAAGCAGCAAAGCAACCTTGCCTAGTTATTTGTTCTATTCTCTATTTTCATTGCATCTGAAATTTTATCATCTACATTTTAATTTAAAAAACAGTTTATAGATTTGAAACTTTGAAATGCAACAAATACGTTATGAAGGTAAAACTAAGCAACACTATGTAATGTTAGCTAATATTTACTAGCGAGTCTGATTAACCAATATAGCTCACTTTTGTTGTTATTACTGTCTGCATTCTGTATGTTTTTGTGAATTCAATCAAATAATTGTTTTAATATTTGGATATTTAATATTTAACATTTTGATGTGTTGTTTTACAGTTCCACTCTCCTATCCCTTTTGAAAACCTAAACAAGATGAATTATTAGCCATGATAATCTCGCTTCACTTTTTGTTACTAGAAAAACAATTGTGCAAAGTGCTTTAATACAAACCTGTCAGATCTGGTTTGTATTAAATTAGTAGATTTTTATCAACATCTTCTGTTATGAAATTTAATGCTTTAACACTAAGCAATATTGTTGGTGTCTTTAAAATATTGTGAGTGAGGGTGTATATACTGTATAATTCACAGTTTCCACTGAGTCATTTTTGTCTGCCATGTTCGTTCTGGTGTACTTTTATAACATTTCTGAAACAATGCTCTAGACCGAAGCTATAGCTCACCTTTCAATCTTCTGTTCACCAAGTAATCAACAATCGTGCAAGGTAGGGATGTTGGACCAAAATGCAACATTTTATTGCAAATAAATTTGTATCAGTGAAACATAAAGGAAATTATGGAACAGTCCTTAAATGCTCAGGTTTATGAGTCACCAGAGACTCACGTTGAGCACGCAACAGCACAAATTATTACCCTTTGCCATTCAATTTTTTAAAAGAGAGAGTGACCGAGCGCTTGCTTTGTCAAATTATCTTCAAAAGAATGACTGCTTTTAACTTTAAACCTTGACATCAGTGCATTACTCTGCTTTATTCATGTTTTACTCTCTCCAAGCAGTTTGAATGGATCTCAGTGCATGTGCTGTTGTTTTTACTTGTGCTTTCCGCCAAATGTTTTGTCTTTTATAATTTTTTTTTGTTTATTTTTGTCATCATTCATGGCTTGTTATAGAAGCAAAGTAATTATACTAACTCAAACACGAAATATTTGTATGTGCCCTGAGCACAGCTGATTTCCCCAATCTGCTTTGAAGTGCTTCACTTCAGTGGAAGTATTGTTGCAGTGGATGCATCCGCAAGTGGTTGGTTTTGTTCTTATGACCTCCACAATGAGAACACCACACAACCCCAAGAATTTCAAAATTCTTAAAATCTTTAACTTTTTAGCATCATTGTTTAAAAAAAAAAAAAAAAAACCCAGCACACAAGGCCAGCACGGTGCTGTAGCGGTTAGCACTGTTGCCTTGCACCTGCAGGGTCCAATTTCCCGTCTCTGTGTGCATGGAGTTTGTATGTTCTCCCCATGTTTAGTGGGTTTCCTCTGGGTACTCTGGTTTCCTCCCACAGTCCAAAGACCTACAGCTTACTCTTGTGTGTCCTGTGATGGATGTACCCCGCCTCGTGCCCTAAGTCTCCTGGAATAGGCTCCAGGCCCCCCGCGACCATAAATACAGAATAAAGCGGTGTAGATGATGAGTGAGTGAAAGTAATCATACAAGAGGAGAAGAAATTACAAAGATACTGTAGGTTGTTAACTGATGCACTCTTTGCTGTAAAACAACCAAATGCTTTCATTTTAAAATGGCTAAAATAACGTGATACTGCCAGTTGATCATAAATAATAAACTCCTCAAACCAAATATGCCAATATCAGAAGTCTCAAAACATGGCAGAATTGTTCATTTTATGTTGTCAGGAAACAGACAGATGGATGCAAGTAAAGTTTTTTTGTACTAAGCAAACACATGAGGCAGCCTGCCATTGTGCCAACAGGAATAAATTAGACAAGACTAAACGAGTAAACCTTAAGCTGTGGTCAAAACACTAATCAACCCAGTGAGATAACACCAGCTGGGAACCATCCCAGTCACAACACTGAACTGAGACTTTGCAAATGAACACTAGGAATCTGGCTCATTTAAAGAGGAATTTAAATTGAATGAAGTAAATGTAATTATTAACCAGGACACTCTGACAGTGATAGGAGCCTGACTGGAGGTTATGTGATGAGGTCATGAGTGAAGTATCATGAGAGTAGTAGTTTGCAATATATATCTGTGATGCTTAACCTTCTGCATTACCACATCTCATGAATACAAGTAAGGAAACAACACAGGTATTATTAATTAATTAATTAATTAATTAATTTATTTATTTATTTTGTTTATGGGAAATGCAGATATTTTTTGTATTTCATCACTAAAGTATTTTAGAATCAATATTTGTAAATAAGAATAAATAAAGTATTTATATGTATATTCTTCATACAACATGCTTAAATGATATTCTGATGCATATACATTCATAGTTACAATACAAAATCTTTTATTATTATTATTATTATTATTATTATTATTATTATTATTATTATTGAGACCCAAGAAGAAACTGTTCTCTGGTTGGGAGAGATGGTTATGTCTATGTTCTTTCTTTTTTTAAACCTCAAATTACTTTTCTCATGATTCCCAGCCAAAAATCTACAAACCTCATGAAAAGCAGTCTCATTCATTTGAATCTAGATCACTTATTTCCAGAACATTTACTGGCTCACATTCTCTGGATCATGGTGCAGTTTTTCTATGTTTTGAATGCCACTCATGAGCATTATATTTCACAATCCTAGTTCTCTGCTCTGAAGCATATTTATAGCACACCTTTATTGTGACTCTGACCCTTCTTTAATTTTTTTTTTTTCATTTAGCTGAAAAAATTTTTATAGGGTTTTTTCTATTATTATCTTTCTATTGACAACTTTACCTGCTTTGATTCTGTCTAATAATGTGTTTTAAATTTACAACATGAGTTTAGATGTTTTACTTTGGTCATTATAACTAAAGATAAATAAACTTGTTATAACACATGTGCGTCCATAAAATTACATGGTGTAAACCATATTTTTGTGACTGAATGCAAAAATCAAGCATGAGATTATAGTCTTGGTGTGTGAATATAGAAGAAATTTTCATGGTATTTTTGGGACCATTACTGCAGGCAGCAGAGCAGAACAAATGGGTTTGGTTAGATAAGTGCATTATAAAGAGGCATGGTTACACTTACTGCTCCAGTTCAGTGCCATGCAGTGACATTTTTCTACTGATTCAAAACTAGTTTTTCTTATGAATTTCCCATCAAGCAGGAGAAATTATCAGATGGTCTGAAAGTGCAAAAAAAAAAGATACGTTTATGATTAAATAAGTAATTAAATTAGCTGAACCTTAAATTCGGCATTTTCTTAATACTTTTTATAGTAATGCATATACAGTAATTCTTTGATCACATTTAGGAAAGAATTGGTTTATGCCTACTATGTTTGCTAGTATCATAATGAAATGTAAGTTCTACTTTTTGACATTATATCATAATGGAAATGTCTTATCTATCTAAAAATTATAAAATAAAACTCTAATTATTATTTTGCTAAAATAACATTCTGCCAACTGTTACAGAACGAACACTTTAGAACTGTATTTAAACACTATTGAAAACAATAGCTGTAGCAAGACGGACATGGTAGATGAAATTTTACTCTCTTTCCCTTGTTAAGAATTTAGGTTTATTGACTCCAAAGCTACAGTAGACACCAAATGCAAGCACTAGTCACAAGTTTTTGTCTTGTGTCACTTGTGTCACTAGTCAAAACTTTTGACCTCACTTTCTCCACATAATTTGGAAATAGAGTATGTTTGAATAATACAACTAATCAAGTGAAAATGTCAGGGGAAAAAAATCTGTAATAACTGGGGCATGCATAACAGCATAATAGAAAAACCTCACCTAAAGGTGCAAGTTCTACAGTTTCACATGAACATTAGAGATGATAATGCTTCTTTTCTACTAACAATCAGCATTGTTCCTAAATTCATCATGGAATTGGGTTCCATTCAACTGTAAATTAATTTAGAGCTTATTGAACCTTGAAGCACTTAACAAAGTCTGTCTGTCTGTCTGTCTGTCTCTCTCTTTCTCTCTTTCTCTTTCTCACACACACACACACACACACACACACACACACACACACACACACACACACACACACACACACACACACACACACACAATTTATAAATTCTTTTGTATTACATTCACCACAATTCCCATGTTCTAAGCAAAGTCTGGTAGGCATTTCAGTCATAGAATTTTTTAGTTCTCAAAAATTTTTTGTCTCTTCTGTCTAAAAAGATCCCAGAACCACAACTGAGTTTCACAAATACTGTATATGGACAAATGAGCAGAGTGGAGTTGTTTGGCTTTAATGCCCAGCACCATGTTTTGTGAAAACTAAACAGCATTTCAGGGGGCCTTTTTTAAGTATTTAATAAAATATTCATTCCAATTCATGTTCAAATCAGATACAGTTTCAGTGTTTAAGTCTAGGCTGAAAACAGTGGAACCTTGGATTGCAAGAAACTTAGTATGCGGGCGTTTTGCAAGACGAGCGAAATTTTGTAATACATTTAAACTTGTTAAATGAGTGAGGTCTTGATGTACGCATGTGCTTGGTCTGCCGAGTGTCACATGATCACAACTGAGTCAATGGTTTTTGTCTCTCTCTCGCGCTGTAGGATTGTGGCTAATTGTCCCCCATGGTCAGTCTTAATGCGCATGTGTCACTCGTATAGTCATCATCCGTGCGCGCGTGTACTGTTTACTATAACAAGCTTTTTAAAAGATTTTTATTTTGTGTAGTGTAGTGTCTGTAGTGTAGTGACTGTTCTCCAAGTGCAGTAACTGTACTGCAACAATGTCCCCGTGAAGAAAAAAAAAGTTTAAAAGCCTGTAGCAGTGCAAGAGATGAATCTGTTTAGTGGCGTGATTATGATGTGTGTGTGTGTGTGTGTGTGTGTGTGTGTGTGTGTGTGTGTGTGTGTGTGTGTGTGTGTGTGTGTGTGTGTGTGTGTGTGTGTGTGCGCGCGTTCGCGCATGTGTGTGTGTGTGTGTGAAAGTCATCCTACATATAACCTTCCTGCTCATGCTTCTTCTCTCGTCTAAAATTTGTTTTATTTTTACTTTATATTTTGTATTGATTATTTTTATATGAATATTTTTAGGTTGTGAAACAAATCATAGGAGTTTCCATTATTTATTATGGAGAAATTCACCTTGATATATGAGTATTTTGATGTACAAGCACACTTCCGGGAACTAATTATTCTCGCAATCCAAGGTTTAACTGTATATATTTAACCAAGCTTTTTGTGTATAGATTTGTCTTAGATAAAGGAGCAGATGTGGGGACTCATGGGTGTATTATGGTGAACTGGTATGTTTGGATGCTGTCTTCCCCACTCTCATTGATCACTCAGCTTTGTTGATGGTGAAGTGACTGGTTGCTTTATTTTCCAGAAAGCTCATATCTGTGTTTTCTTCTGACTCTCCCTTTTAAGTTATGCTCTCATAGTTAGTCCTGCCAGAGTCTGTGCTTGCACTTTCCATTAAATCTACATTCACCTTATACATTGTGTGACTGTGAACATACCTCATTGTATTGTATTGTATTGTATTGTATTGTCTCTTCTCTTCTCTTCTCTTCTCTTCTCTTCTCTTCTCTTCTCTTCTCTTCTCTTCTCTTCTCTTCTCTCTCTGTCGAGCTACACATGCCGCTCCTGAGCTGCCAGTGATCCAGACCCCCTCTGCCATCTGGACCTGTCTAACTCATCCTATTGCCCCACTTCTGGTTAGAGTTCTCACATTAAGGCCTCATGTGGTCTGCTTGCAATGCGTGTGGTGACCGGGCACGGTTCCACCTTACTATGAAGATGGTCCTGGCCTCGGCTGATGACTTGTGACTGGAGTCACAATAGTTCAGGACCTGAATTTTCAACACTTTCAATAACGAACTGGACTCCATATTCACTTAAAGGACATCAGCTGTTATACTGAACTTCTAGCCGCCTAACACACAGCCTGACTACAGATCAATCCCTGCTATCTGTTATCACCCAAATGAGGATAGGTTTCCTGTTGAGTCTGGTTCCTCTCAAGGTTTCTTCCTTTTGCCATCTTAGGAAGTTGCCACCATTGCTCTCAGCTTGCTCATCAGGGACAATCTGATCATTTTGATTCATACACATTTTTTCATAGATCATACATACTACCATAATTTTCCTTTGATTGCGTAAACGTGCTTTGCAACAATTACCATTCATATACAAATAAAATTTATACAAATAAAAATTTAATTGAATTGAATTTCAGAAATTGCAGAAAAACTTCCTACCCATTGTCAAGAACCGGGATGGAGGGGAGTTGGTTTGGGTTTGATTTCAGCCACAGGATTTGGGCAACTTGCAGTCAATAAGTAGATCATGAACTCCTCTGTGTACCAGAGTATTCTAGAGATAAATGTGAGACCATCTGTCTGACAGCTTAAGCTTGGTCGAAATTGGGTCATGATCCAGAAGGACACCAGTAAACCTACATCAGAATGGCTGAAAAATAAACTTGTCAAGATATTGAAATGGCCTAGTCAAAGCCCAGACCTCAACCCAAACAGAAATGCAGCAGCAAGATCTTAAAAGAGCTGTACATATGCAAATTTCCAAAAATCTTAAGGAACTGAAGCAATGTTCTAAGAAAGATTGGGCTGAAATTCATCCATAATGATGTCATAAAAGAAATGATTCCTTCAGGTTATATGCCTGCTAAAGGTGGATCTACAAGGTATTGAATTTGGTCATTTGGAACTGCCCCAAATTGAACTTCTTGATAGATCTGGGTCATTGATTGATAATGTTACAAGCTCTAATCACCTATGAATTGATGTTAGATTGTACTAAATAATCCCTTAAAACTTCTTGAACTATAAACTATGCATTTTTTTGCCCAAAATGTCATAAACTTTCAAGAATTCTTATGATTTTCCTACCAACTGTTACAAAGCATGTATAACGCCTGAGGATCTGTCGTGAGTTGTCAAGATCGGCTATGATTTCTCACCTGTTAACAGTGACCATAATACCTACAGTATGTGTTGGATACAAGTGACTGCAGAAGCTATCAGTCTGTAATGCATGGTATTGCCTATTCAAGTACGTTATTTAGTAGTTTGTTGTTCAGACTTGTATGTGTAATAATGAAATATTGTATATTACTTAATGTTTCTGACAAAAGGGTGTCTAGTGTGCACCAGTTTCTTTTTTCGTACACACCAGAAGCTAGTTCTACAGTAGTTAACTCAGCATGTTTGTGTGTGGTGGGGGTGGTGGTAAGGTCTTGTAGCCTTTTGAGGAACAAATAATTGCATAATAATAAAATGAAACAGAATAATAAAAATAAATATTATATATGAAAAATAAAAAGTGCCAAAACATTTCCTTTATGATTACTGAGGGTAATGTTAGGGTTAGATTTAGGTGTAACTATAAAATTAACTAGCTACAGTAATAATTACAATAAGGTGGCATGGTGGAACAACATGTGGCCGTGCCTCCTCACAACTTAGGCATCCAGGGTTTGAGTTTAACATTTACAGCATTTGGCGGACCTTAACCTTGGGCTGCTCAGAAGGTTAAACATATAGTCTGTGTCCACATGGGTTTCATCAAAAAACATGCCAGTAGGGGGGTTGGCCAAGGTCAATTGACCCTAAGTGTGAATGACTAAATTGCTTGGCACCCTACAGTGTACTAGCATCCTATACATGGTGAATTCACATTTAGTGTGCACAGCATGGGCTCCAGAACCACTGCAACCCTAACTGTTACTGAGGTTTTGTGAGCAAATAATCACATGAATATAAAGATAGCAAACCGTGTGTGTGAGTGCATTTTATAACGTCCTATGTTTCAGGACAAACAGGGAAACGCTCTATCAGGTAAACCATCAAGTAATGAGGTTCCTTGGACACAATGACCTCATCACAGCTCATTTTAGTTATGAACTTATTCTGTGGAATTTTTCTAGAAAATTGCTTAGATCAATTGTTAGTTCAAGAAATATAAGGGACATAACTAAAATATTTCTCCTTCACTGTTCGGATATCAGTGGCTTTCATCCCTGGTCTCTGTCCTGTTCTTTTGAGATAACCGACCCGTCATTTCTTTATGGAATGAATAACTTTTTCTTATCTCCTCCATTAAATGGATCATTAATTCTCATTCATGATTTTTGCTCTGTGTGAGCTGTAAATTGTCACCAAGCTTTTGCACAAGCCAACTCCTGCTTTGAGATTAATGACAGAGGGTTATGTCTAACAGTGAATGCCCTGTTTTATCATTTACTGTATATATGGGAATAAAAGCTGATTTACAGTGCGCTATGCAGTTGGGATTTGTGGATTTATAGAAACTACTGTATGCTATATGAGAATGAATGTGAGCAGAGGAGTATAGAACGAGTATGAATTAAGGGACCACTCTAGCTCTTATAGATCTTTATTCGGAGAGCACTTGAATCAGTTTTGCCATTAGAACAGCTCTAACATATTACAAACATCTGTCACTCTGCCCATGTGTTTGTCCATTGTGATGTCTTTTTGGAAATGCACCCAGGAGATCCTGCGTGATTAGATGCAATGTGAAGCGTGAAACACACTGGTAAAATCAGTGCTAGAAATCCTATTAGTTATGACAACTGGCTGAACTAATGTTTATCGAACCAACCCCTAATAAACCACCTATTTGTGTTGAAGCTGAAAGCGGATAGGGACTAAGCAGCTTCTGCTTAACCACTGTGCCGGTTTGGTAATTATAAATGCATCACTAAATGCATCCTTAAGCAGCTTCATTATCAAGCAGACTGAGTGGAAACAAGTAAGAAAAAAAGGAGCGAAGGAAGGAAAGAGGTAATATTACCTCTGTGCTGTGAAGCGCCATTGATAATGATCCCTCCAACAGTTCCCTTCCTCTCGAGAACAAAAAAGTTCTCATCAGTGCCATATGAAGATTTTTTGTGTACTGTCAATGATAGCACATGTGAATATCAGGCACTTTCACCAGAGATGTTACTTTACAGGCAATTCCCAAATGAGATAAACACCAGATGGTCATGTTTGCCACATTGTTGTGCTCTGCTTGATTCGAACACAGAATCCATCATCAGGTTTGCCTCCATAAAGTGTTGACTGAGTCCTGAGCCGTAGAGATGCATAACAAATTGCCCTGCAGTAACTTAAGGTGGAAGGGTGGGCCTCATTTAAAAACCCATCTGTTTGTATTTGGCATAGATTCAGATTTATACCAACATGCTCTCAAATCTGATTGGTCAAAAGGTGCTAATTAATTTTCTATGACTGCACAACTCATGGCATTGTTATAGTCATTTCAGCCTCAAGGCAAATCACAGGTTTACATTATTGTGCTCATATTCATACCTCACTGTTTCCATAGTAACAGCTATGTATGAAAAACAAGGGCTTGTTTTTCACCTTACACCATATACAAAACACATTGGTTTAACAGATATACATATATAATCTTTGATATGATAAAGCATTCTCCCTAATATTCCCATGCCTTATGATTTAAAAAACCATCTTCAACATGACAAACAGCATTATTTATAACATATTCACTTCAAATGAGAACAAAAAAGTGCGGAAAGAGATAAAAATCAAAAAATAAAATCATTCAATTATATCCAGAATAAAATATGCCTTATGAATATCTTTTATAACTACAAAAAGATGCTGACGCATTGAAAACCACACGAAACTCAAGAATCCTCGCACATTAAAAACAGTGTCGGTACACACAGCATTTGCTGTATTTATAGATTATGAAACCTTTTTAGGAGTGATTTAATTATTCAGGACTTTAAAAATGATACAGTAATCAAACAGCAATAAAATATTTTAATTGCTCATATGAAATATTCATCATTTCCTGTCAAAGTTCATATGTGTCTGCTATTGAATTAATGAAGTGCATTTAAAATTAGGAGCAGAGCTACTTCTTTAACCCCGTTTTTGATGGTGAACTCAACCTTAATTAGCTGGTGAATGTGGTGTAATATAACGTACTTTGATATTCCACTCACAGCTGCCAATAAAAGAAGCACGCTATGACCAGTATTGCTGCACCAGAGTCAGCCATGCCACATAAGGCTCTGGAAATATCCTGCTTGCATACAGAGTAACACATTTGGACTTGGTTAAAAGTATAAACTTGTGTGTTATACCACAAGGAACTCAGAATTCCTACATTCAAATTGACAACATCCCTCAGTAATCCCAGAAACCCCGTAAGTGTTTTGTTTCACTGGTTGTCTCTGACACTTGTGCATGGCTGTAGGGTTTGGAGGGTCTCTGAGACTCAGGTGTGACTCTTAAGAGCTGCTACCAAATGTCCAACTCTCTGCTGTCGCTCAGATATGGTCTGCTTCCTAAGCAGCCCTTTGAGGACATGAGACAACCTTGTCTCCTGTCTCAGTGTGTGCAACTGTTGTACCGTTACTGAAAAATCACATATACACTGCCTGGCCAAAAAAGTCATTTAGAGAAATGACTAGAACTGGCCAATGCATAATAATAATAATAATAATAATAATAATAATAATAATAATAATAATAATAATGATGATGATTGCAATTTATTTATTTATTTATTCTTGGCCAAGCCAAGCAGTGTACCTTCCGTATGATTATGTGAATTATATATGTAGGCACTATTAAATATACTGAAACTGCACACAAAATCGAAGAACAACCAGCCTGGTTCGAGCTCCAGGCTATAAATAGACAGGGGGAGTAACAATGTTAACAATGTTATGCTGCATCCATTGTTTCTTGCAAGTGTTAATCTGTAAACTGAAATAACCTCAATTTGCACCTCAGCATTTTTGATGTATTGTAAGAAAAGATATAGATGCTTCCATAAAAGTATTTATTTTTTTTTACACATGCAGACCATGTCACTTTTCCATATAAGCAATCCATTGTCTATTTTTTAAATATTTTATTTTATTCTTTCTTAGTTCAATTTGTTCTTTCTTAGCTAAATTTACTTATATATTTCTCAAATTTACTTTTGTTTTAAAATTTATTTCCTATAGATATTCTTTCTTAGATAAGTAACTTTAAAAAATATATATATTATTCCTATTAATAGTCTTTTTTAAGGTCAGGGCAGTTGTCTAAGCATTTCACTGCATATCGTACTGTGTATGACTGTGTATGTGACAAATAAAATTAGAATTTTGGATTTTAATTAGAATTTTATCCGAGTTATTATCAAATTATTAAGTTTAAAACAAAACGTGCTAAAC
>JAAGKR010004151.1:0-65054 GCA_011419295.1 Clarias macrocephalus
ATGGTGCGGGTTAAACTTCAGGCAGGACAAAAGTATGTACACCCCTCACATTGTCACATCTCAAGTGACAATACTGTAGCAATGAAGCTTGGACATATTTTAGAGTCGTCAGTGTGCAGCTTGTATAACAGGACAGATTCAGTGTCCTCTGAAAACAACTCAACAGACTGTACAGCCGGCAAGGAAAGTGAGTACACCCTGAGTGATCTATAAAGTATCTTTAAAACCATATAAAGTCACATGACCTATTCATCACATTCGTGTGTTTGTCAGTGGCCGAGTACTGTATGTCTCCAGACCTGAACCCTATTGAGCACCTGTAGGGCGTCTGTCCTCAAGACATCCAGCAGCTCCGTGATGTCATTTTGGAGGAGTGGAAGAGGATCCCAGCAACAACATGTGCAGCTCCGGTGAAGTCCAGGCCCAGCAGGATTAAGGCCGTGCTAGATATCAATGGTGCTCACACACTTATTTAGACAAGAACGTCTGCATGTTGAGGTAAATCTGTCCCGCCAGGGACCCCTTTATCTGACTACTCTACAGTCAAATCAAATCAACATGTATTTCTATAGAACGAAAGAGCTTCATATCACTAAAAATGACAATAAAATAGAAATAAAAAAAATACAAAAACAAAATAAAACACATAATTATAAATAAATAAATGAAAAATTTATAATAATAATTATTATTATTATGATAATAATAATCGTCATTATCGTCATCATCATCATCATCATCATTATAAATAAAACAAAATTATTAAATTGTAAAAAACACAACATTATTTTAAATGATAAAATATTAAAGTCTTTAGTTTTGCTTTAAACAGATTTTCATTTCTCTAGTCTTGTCCCTTGGGAACACATAATAAAGTGTTTGCTGAAACGTGTGGGGTGCACAGTAGTCTATTCTATTTTGTCAGATACTGTATCTACAGTAAGTGCTGCAAAAGTTCCATTAAATTCTGTTCAGCGGTCGATTTAAGACGCGCCCGCAGTATGGTGTTAAAAGTTCCGGTTCAGAATGTGGCGAATAACTTCTCATCACTTCACTTGTGCAGGTTTAACTTCAGGACAATTCCAAATTACAGCAAAAGTGTCATTACATTGTGTCCAGCCAGTTTTGCGTGATGCTGTGACAAAACCTGGCAGGACAGACATACAGACGGACAGGACATTTTTCTGTTTCAGACTGGTCTCTGGTCGTCCAATGTATGAAGCGTAAAGATATCATTGAAAGAGCGAGTTCTGACCAACGTACAGACCAAACCTGACCAATGTAAATGTAATAACCAAAATCTTTTTATATTTCATGATTCCTCTGGCCGTTATTAATATTCAAACCTAGTTTGTATTTGGTCTTAAACCACTCACTCATTGTCTCTACCGCTTAATCCTGTATTCAGGGTCACCGGGGGCGGAGCCTATCCCAGGAGATTTCGGGCCTCAATCAGGGCGCCAATCCATTGCAGGGCACACACATATACACACACACTCATTCACACACTACAGGCAATTTGTAATCTTTTGAGAATCGAACCCGGACCCCGGAAGTGCAAGGCGACCGTGCTAACCACTATACCACCAGTGGAAACACATTTTGTGGATACAGTCCCTGCTTATAAAACCTCTTTAATGGTGCAACATTTTGAACACGGATTAAATCTCATTCGTACATTATTAAGCAGAAACACACTCAGACTCATTAAGGCAAATCAGGCCACACAATCCTCCGTAGACGGCAGTCAAAACAAGCAGGGGGTTTATAATAAATAAATCAGGGTTCCCGAGTCGATGTAATATTATATACAGTAATAGTGACTCGAGTGACGCCGGCCTGCTGTGTCAGTGACCTCGGTGGAATCTTAACTCCATTGTGTCACGCGACATGCCTGCCTGTGTATGAGGCCTGTCATGTGAGAAGCACAGCACACACACACACACACACACACACACTTGACATGAAGCAGGAGAAGCAGTCAGGCTCTGGAAGCAGTAGAGGATCAGTTTCTCAGGTTGTTGCCTCTAATGAAATATTTGTGTGAGATGTCCATACATTAACACAAGACGAGTGAGGTTATAGCAGCTTCTTTACGGATCACATGATCAGGAAGTTATTTTTGGATGGATGAATGCATGGATGTAATATTGAGTCAATAAAATAAAAGGTTTTCCTTAGAAACAAACAACATCTTTATAAAAATTTTTTTAAATGACTCATTGCGTTTTGACCTTAATATTAACGTCATATCTCTGGGTTTTCACCATGTACTGTATGTGTGTATAGTGTGTTACTTGTAAGATGGGCGCCGCTGTGTCATGAATGGACAGGATGTGCGTGACGTTGTTTCTCGCCAGCTGCTCTCTGTCTCTGGCGTCTGAATGAAATAGAATAAAATAAAGATATCATCTCCAGCAACTCGTCTCTCATCCGCCATCTTTTTTATTTTTTTCCTTCTTCTTTGATATTTTTTTGGCTTTCTTACCTTTAAAGTTGCCCAGATACAGATCAGGCAGCACCTACACACACACACACAAAAGAAAAAACTGATTAACAAAGCACTTACTTTTGAGTATATACATTTTAACACAAGGACCCATCGGTACGCGCCGCTCTTATGATTAAAGGTGCAGTCAGTAAACTCATGATACACCGCTGCAGTTTGTCTTCAAGGGTACGTCCAAGTAGAACCCGTTAACAGATGGAGTTCAAAATACAATCCTACAGAGAACCGAACCTATTTGTTTTAGTTTTGTAGAACATCTGAAAGTTCAAACATGATAAGGAGCCTTTGAGGAACCCATTAACCTTCTACAGTATATACAGTACAGTACCAGTCAAACGCTTCCAAGCGACCAAAACTTACCTCAGAATTTGCAGAGGAGACGTTCATTTAGAGTCACCAGCCTCAGAAATCACCAATTAACCTCAAACATTACCTCAGATTAGAGCCGTTATGAAGTATTTACAGAGCAGAAGTAGCAGAAACATCTCAATATCAACTGTTCAAAGGAGATGATTGTGTGTTTCGATTAAACGCCTTCAGTATTGTTTTGCGATGTAGAAGGAAATACAAATCAGCACAATGGAATCCAGACATGGAAGAATTCATACTTAAAGAAAGCACGCTAAAACGTTCCAAGTGGAATCATTTTTGAACCACTATCAAAGCAGCCCTTAACAGCCCTCTTCCCAAAAGAAGCTTCTTCAGTATGGGATTCTTGGGCTAAACCTGAAGGCTGAATGTAGGAACCTACACCAGATAATTCTCCTTTGACAAAAGGGTCCAAGGAATGAGGATCTCTAAACAAGCCAATGGTTCCTTGAAGACCCTTCCACCCCCAAGAATGTCAACTCCAACATTTGTCTTTTTAACGACCCTACAGTATGGAGGAACCTGGAACAGATGTCTTCCCTGTTAGAAAGGTTGTCAAGCAATTCTTTACTAAGCTAGAACCTTTGGCTTTCTAAGGACCTCCCAAAAAGTTGAGAACACCCAAGTGCTACATTTAGTTTAATAATTATTTCTTACTTATTTTATGAGCATTATTATCTAGTTCCTTAGTCACTACTTAAGGGGGACTGTGAAGGTTTAACAGGGTTTATTTCTAATGAAATGATCCAAGCAGCATAATTTTTTTAAAATCTATCAAACTATCAAAGTACCAATTTTTTCTTCCTTATAGAAATAAATAGAGTTTAAAGGGTTCTCTGAGGTGGTAAAAACATGCCGGTAGGTGGACCGACAGGTCCCTAGGTGTGAATGTGTGGGAGCATCATGGATTCCTGCATAACACCTAGTGTTCCCAGGATACATCCCTGAGGATGAAAAGGTTCCCGAAGATGAATAATTAAACGCTTGTATATACTGTATGTTGTGCTCATCTGCCAAAATTAATATGCATTAATGGATCTCTTCAAATATAATTTTATTTGACAAAAAAAAAGAAAAAAAAGAATGAAAAATCACCACAAGAATGCGCAAAAGTAGGAACTCCTGATGAGGAGGTGCTTGAGTTGAAGACACTGCAAGTGAAGCACTTCAAGAGTGAAGGTCTTATACAAGGTGTATAAGAACTAAATGTACTAAATTGGACAGGTACTTTCCCTCCTCACTGGGATGGAATCACTGAAGTGACATTTTCAGTATGCACATTATGTGTCTTTTATTAGCCTTTAGAGTAGTGGCCCTTTAAGCCCAAGTACAGTACAGTACCTGCTAAGTGTCCAGGTAATATACAGTATACATAAACTAAAGATGGAAAATGTACCTTCATTTCTGAGAATGTAAGGGTCAAATTGTCGCTGTCCTGAATGTCACTCTGCTCTAGAGTAATTTACTGGAATGCACATGTTAATAACATTATGACCTAATATGGAGTAGGTCGCCTTTTTGCCACCATCACAGTGATGCTAAGGCACGTTTCTACCACAACCTTTTCATCAGTTTGATCTACATTAGTGCTTCTGGATCAGACTACACGGGCCCAGCCGTGACACCGCAGTGACACTTGGCCACACATGACCCTGTCACCAGTACACCAGTTTTCCTTCCTTGTCATGTCCTGACCACTGCAGACCAGGAACATCTAACAAGAGCAGCAGTTTCGGAGATGCCCTGACCCAGTGGTCTAGCCGTCTCAACTTGGCCCTTCTCACAGCAGCTACAGTTACATACAATATCTCATTACAATATCTTTCCACCCTCTTTCCTGAAGTTTATGTACAAGTGTAAGGATCTGACAAGGTCCAGACTGTGGCGGCTACACAACTGGGTTGGAGCGACTCCAAAACCTTAGGTCTTGTGAGAAGTTCCTGGTCTGCGACTGATCCGAGGAAGGAAAAACCGCTGAACTGGCGACAGGACCATGGGCGTATACCATACAGCGCATCACTGTCCTGGTGGATCTACTCACTATTAGCCCGGTGATCATAATGTCAACAGGTGACATAATATTAGGAACACTGAAATGTATTGCAGTGTAATGATCGTAGTATTATATCTCCTCATACTGTTACATTCAAAGTTGCATTCAGGGCGATCAGCTTTTAGGTGTTGACCCGACAGCTCACCTCTGTATCAGAAATCAAGAGACGTGCAAACGATCAAAGCAGAGCTGAATTTTTGATTGTATCATCATTTTTATCACCACTTTTCCTTTCCCGTGTGGTTTGTATGTAGGAGTATATCCTCCTACACATCACACTCTCTCACACACACACACACACACAACACACACACACATATATATAAACACACACTGTGGGGGTTTAGACGCTGCATATTTGCATGAGTAATACTTTTTTCTGTAAATTATAAATGTCATATTCATATTAAAACTAAATGACTAAAATGAGGTGAGGTGACATTTAGTTACAAATAAAAAAGGGGAAACATTCTTTTTTTTCTTCTTCTTCTTTTTTTATAGAAATGAGAGAGAGAGAGAGAGAGAGAGAGAGAGAGAGAGACAGAGATCTTCCTGGACTTTATACTCTGGTTAAATAACTGCATCTGCTTACCTTGTTCATTCCGTTGCCCATGTTGCCTGTCCTGACCCGACTCCGGGTATAACGGTGCACACACACACACACACACACACTCTCTCTCTCTCACACACACACACACTATAGGAACACCCGACTTGTTATTAAACTACATGAGAGTCGAGTTGAACGGCGGCGCTTCTGCTGCTCCAGTGGTCTGTGTCGGAAACCCTGATCAGCGCACTGACTGCTGGGAAACGCAGTTCACACTTCAGACGCTGGGCGGCGTCCTCGAGCCTGGAATCACCCTGAGACCTGAGAGCAGCTCGGAGCGCTTCCATTTCAACCCGCGTTAACAAGACATAAAATCATCACATATCAAACATTACACCACGACATGATTTTATATTCCCTTTATAATAACCCCTGGTCACGTGACAGCCTTTCTTGTGGCATTGACACATTAAACCCCCCTTTTGAAGCGTTCGCTTTGATCTCATCTCTCTGAATTACATAGTTTATACAACATTTTTTTTTCATTTTATCATAAAATCCATTAATTCCGCCCCTCCCTACAAAAATCAACACCAAATATTATATTATTACACCATTTTTTATCCCCTTTAAAATAATCCCGAGTCACGTGACAGCCTTTGTTGCGAACGATAATGAAGAATTTACATGTAAAATCCCGGTTCGATGCATTTCCTTTGATCTATTCATTTGAAACTAAATATTTGTTTTTCAAACAGCATGTGTTCATACAACAATGACAAAAATTATGCAATGTATATTTTTCTATTTCTGTATTTTATAATCAAATCCCGTCTGCTAAAATCAGGGGTTAGGGGTCGCTCAGGTCCCAGGTTCAAATCCCACGACCACCAAGTCGCCAGTGTAGGTCCCTTGAGCGAGGCCCCCTCAGATGTGTAATGAGATCAAAATGTAAGTCGCTCTAACAAATGCCTAATTGTAATGTAAATGTAAATCCCCCCCCCTTCTAACATCAAATCTTATACTATAAGAAAATTTTATATTCACTTTATAATGACCCCTAGTCACGTGATAGCCTTTGTTGTGAGCCATAATAAAAAAGTAGCATATTAAATCCCCTGTAAACCCTCTTTTCCTCTGATCTCATCTCTCTGAACTATATTGTTTATAAAACTATGTACTTATACAATGTATATATTTTATTTTATTTTATAATAAAATCCTTTGTGCTAAAATGGCCACTATCAACACCCCCTCCCCCCTACCACAGATTATCCCCTTCAACATAAAAGATTATATTATTACAGAATATTATATTCCCTTTAGAGGAACTAAGAAGTCCTTTTTATAACAACCCCAAGTCACATGACTGCCATTGCTGTGAGCAAAAATGAAAAATTGGCAGATAAAATCTCCTTTCCAAGCATTTCCTTTGATCTATTAATTATAAGCAAGATATGTTTTTCAAACTGTATGTGTTTATGCAACAATGCAAAATTATTTTAAAAATTTTAATTTGATAATAAAATCCCTTGAGCCTAAATGGCTCCTTCCATCACCCCTCTTTCCACAGATTGCTCCCACAAACACCCCTGGCACACAAACACACACACACACACACACAATTAATATCAAATATAAAATATTTCAACAAAATTTTATATTCTTTTTAGAATAACCCCTGGTCATGGGACATCCTTTATGAACAATAATGAAAAACTGACATAAAATACCCTTTTGAAGCATTTCCTTTGATCTCATCTCTGTGAACTCAAATCTGAACTACATTGTTTATACAACAATGTAAAATTATACAATGTATATTTTTCTTTTTTTAATTTTATATAAAAATATGTTGCGTTAAAATGCCCCATCACCCCCTTGCTACAGATCCCCCCCCCCCCACACACACACACACACAAAATCAATATCTATTATATTACAACAAAATTTTACATTCTTTTCATAATAAGCCACAACCTTGGTTTTGAACAAAAGTGAAAAACTGACATAAAATCCCCTTTAGAGTTACCTTGGCCTCACCTCTCTGAACTAAAATCAATCATTTCAAATATATAATTTTTTTAACCAGTATGTGTTTATACAACATATTTTTCTTTTTCTTTTTCTTTTTTTTTTGTTATAATAAAATTTCTTTTGTGTCATTTTTCGACATCGTTTCATATGCATGTTGTTGGTCTTTCGGGCCGCTCCTGTAGGCACAACAACTATGGCACAGGTTTTACACTGGATGCCCTTCGTGACGCAACCCTCCCATTTTACCCGGGCTTGGGAACGGCATTGCATCCAGTAGCTGGGGTTTGGATACTGGGTGGGAATCGAACCTGGGTCTCCTGAATGGCATGCAAGAAATCTACTACTGATCTACCAAAGCCCTTTATAGTTCAAATGTTAAAATGTATAAATAACAATCAAATTGTTTATTTCCTAAATTTATTTAGGTTAAACAATTTGTCTCACATAAGGAACACTGGCAAAATAAATGTACACAAAAAGAAATATTATATGAAAAAAAAATTATTAATTGTGATGATGACTGTCATGACTAGGGCTCATTATAACAGGAATTTATCATCTTTGATCATAACAAAAGATAGAAAATTATGCTGTAATATAATATTTGATTGCGATTATGTAGGACGGCCAATCCGTGGCCAGCGGAGGGGGTATTAATTTTACAATTATTATTATTATTATTATTATTATTATTATTATTATTATTATTATTATGTAAACATCAATAAAACACTCTAACAGTATTAACAATAGCAATTGATTAATTTTTTTAAATTAAATGTAGTTTTCAAAACTAATGAAATTTGTGATTATATTTGTAATTACATATTTATGACAAAAATTCCTTTATTTCTTTCTTTCTTTCTTTCTTTCTTTCTTTCTTTCTTTCTTTCTTTCTTCTTACACATAGCTCTACAAAGGCTGGGTGGCGCTGGTCCCTGGCGCTGGCTTCAAGGGGGTGTGATGTGGTGTTTGGCACATGGATGTTGGCAGCAGCTCCTTTGGGTGCTGTGGGGTGGAGGGTGGGGTGCCCATGGATTAGACGTCTTTATCTGGCCCATCCACATTTACATTTACATGTAGGCCTTTGGCAGACAATCTTATCCAGAGCAACCTACAAAAGTGTTTCGAAGTTTCAGCCAGTGGATATATCAGGCAGCATTAGGCAACATTCTGTCACTGGAGCTGATGTGTTGGAGGCAGAAGAAAGGAAACATCAGGATTTGAGTGACTTTGACAAGGACTAAATTGTGATGTCTAGACACCTGGGACAAAGCAACACCAAAACTGTAGCTCAAAAAAGTTAACGCTGGTTCTGATATAAAGGTGTCAGAACACACAGTGTCTCACATCTCGTTATGTACAGGAGCTGTGTAGTTGCAGACCGCAGACCGGTTAGGGTGACAGTGATGCCCCGTGTCCACTGCCAAAAGCACCTACCCAGTGCACATGAGAATAAGGGCAGGTCCCCGAAGCAGTGAAAGAAGAGGGCCTGGTCTGGTGTATCATGGTTAATTTTATGTCACGCGAATGGCCGTGTGTGTGTGTGTGTGTGTGTGTGTGTGTGTGTGTGTGTGTGTGTGTGTGTGTGTGTGTGCATCACTTTCCTGGGGACGAGATGGCACCAGGATTCACCATAGTAAGAAGGCAAATCTTCTGTTCTGTATATTTACTTATGTTTAGTTAACACATCATTTGAATAGAATTACATAGAACATTTTTTTCATTTATTAAATTAAATTCACAGCGGTACCTCTGCATATTTTTTGCGGAGATGAATCTTGCCTAAGCATACACAGTATTTTCAGCATACGAACACTGTATCAAGGAAAACCGAACACCAGCTAAGTCACGTGTACGTGTAGAAAAGCTAAGCAAAGTTCTAAGTTTACACTTCCTTTTTTTTTTGTTACACATTTTTGTGCACCATGGGTCCCAAGAATGTTAGCAATGACGGTATGGTACAAGATGAAAACGAAGCCACTCTTTTGGTTTGGTTTTTAAAGCAGCCGGTGATAAGAACAATCACAATTTACGGTTCAAGTGAGGTTTAATGTCTATTTATTTCATATTTTACCTCATTTACATGTCTTTTCTAAATGTTTTGATTGTTTCTTCATGCAGAAATATGATTATAGTAGGTTTTAAAAGAGTTTTGTGTGTGTAATAAACTCCTCTGTGCTAATGCTATCTCTTCTCTGTTTGTTAGTTTTTTTATTGTGGATTTTTTTTTTGTGCGTGAAACAGCGCCACTGTGGTGAAACGCGGTATTGTTCGGGAAAAGCCCTGAGTAATCGAGTTGGTGAGTACAGGTCGGTTTGACACGCACCCGGCGCGCCAGGGTAATGAAACCACGCCCAGCATACAGAGCCTGATCTGAGATCAGACTTTTAGGAAGTCAGAGGTGTAGTGTGAGGTAACAGCTGACTCCAGAACAGCAGGAAACTGTTACAGCGTCGCAGCAATTCTTAAAGGGACAGTACAGAGATTACTGTGGATTAGGGGTGTGTGTGTGTGTGTGTGTGTGTGTGTGTGTGTGTGTGTGTGTGTGTGTGTGTGTGTGTGTGTGTGTGTTTGGTGGGACATTAAAGCCAAACAGCTCCACTGTGGTCTCTTCTGTCCATAGGATGTTGTTCCAGAAGTCTTGTGGTTTATTCATTCGTGCTTCCATGTTCGTTTTAAACTTAAACAGTTTCTTCTGGCAATCCCTCCAAACAAACTGTACTTGTACTGACTGCCGTCTTTTTCTAATTGTGCTGTCATGGACTTTAACATTTAACATTGATCAGTGAGGTCTGTAGGATCTGCGATGTAGCTCTGACCATGGGGTGAAAGTGCAGGGACGTCCACTCTTGGGAAGGTTAGTGACTCTCTTCAGTGCTTTCCACTTGTGAATAATCTTTCTCCCTGTAGAATATGAAACGCCAGTTTGTTCGGAAATGGTTTCATGACTCTTTCCAGATTGACGTGCAAGTCCATTGTTTATGTCTTTCCCTCTTGGCCTTGTGGTTACACACACCTCAAGACCAGCAAACTGCCCAAACTTCTGCCTGTATAGATAGAGGTCTGTACACCTGCTGATAACCAATTAATCATGGCCTGATGATTAGCAGCATCTGGCCTTCTTTGCTTCATTTTTGTTAAATAAATATTCTCAAGGGGAAAAAGATATACAGGGTGTCCATAAAGTCTATATATATAAGGCAGTTGTTGAGATATTGTAACTAGATTAATTTTATTTTAATCAGTGTTGACTAAAGTTGTTATTGAAATTTCAATTTTGTGTTTCAGATACTGTGTCGATGGAAACCAAACCCCTATAAAATGGCTACTCCTCAAGAAAAGGCACAGTGTGTATCCTGGTTTATCGAGTACCGTCTCGATGTGCTTCGTGCAACTAATGGTGCCAATGTAGAGGTCTATTAACTGCAGTTGAAAAAAAAAAGATAAACATTCATTAAAATAAAATAAATATAGTTTCAATCTAGTTACGAGAGACTCTAGTTTGCCTAATAGTGAGACCCAGATAATTTTTTTTTTTTTGGCCCACACAACATTGCTGAACCTAGACCTGACCAACAGAGTGATACCAGATCATAACACTGTCTCCACAGTAGGCGGTAGGTATGACGTGTGCATCGCGTCTCTCTCTTCTTACCCTGAGGCACCCATCACTCATTCATTATGCTCCCTAATAAAGTGAAGCTCCGCCCCTCCCCAATTAGCCTCACTGATTAGTAGTTTTCTTGAGATGTTTAGTCCAAAGCCCTTGAGATCTCTTTCAAATCTTACAAAATGTGATTTCTTTGTATTAATAAGTTAGACAGAGAGTTCTGCCGTACAGACAGACAGACAGACAGACAGACATGTACCTGAAATAATAATAATAATAATAATAATAATAATAATAATAATAATATCACTGATTACATTAAAGATCATCAGATTATTTTTAGCTTTAACCTTTTAACTCTTTCTACAAACAGAATTTTTTTTTTTTTTTTTAACAAAATACTTGTCAGGTCCAGTGAATCCGAAGAAAACTGATTGTGTGTGTGTTGTTCTTCACAGATGGTTTGGACAGAGTACAGTGTTTGCGGGGCCGCGCACTTGAAATGAGACGACCTCAGTCGAGACGCCCTCACATGAGCCCTTCGAAAGAGGCGGCCCTGAAATTGAGACACACCCACTTCAGACCGCCTTTTCCCCTTTTTTTTTTTTTCTCGTTGCAAAGTTTCGCTTGTGATGCAGCAGAGTAATCCGGAAACAAGTTCGACAGGAATTGATACAATGTGCGTCTGTAAGTAAAACTACTGAATACTTATTATTATTATTATTATTATTATTATTATTATTATTATGATCATCAGTATTTTAAACGACAGTGTTGAATCAAGATGTGTGTGAGAGGGAAATAAGAGCGGCAGAGAAACAGTAGTGTGTGTGTGTGTGTGTGTGTGTCTGTGTTTCTATCAGAGTGAACTACACCGTTTCACAGGACCTGCGCTTCTATTTCTCTTCTTTTCGTTGTTTGTTTTTATTTTCATGAATCAATCATCAAACAAAAAACAAAACCTGTAGCTTAGTTTTGTTTATGTTTAGTTGACTTTGTTTCAAAACAATTATCTGGGGTTTTGTTATCCGTTAGCCTTTCATGTTTCCGAGTCCGTTCGAATTTTTAAATTTAAATTAAACAGTGTATCAGTTTTCTCCTTTGAAGTGTAATCCGTTTCCACCGCTTTCAACTTCCGTTCTGGAATCTCCACCAGCCAGACCAGACAGCCACCCCCGTATACACACACCTACACTCACACACACACTCACACACACACACACACACTCACACACACACACACACACACGTACACCTTCTGTATCACACACCGCACAGTTCTTCCCGAGACCCTCTTTGTGTCAGTATAATTTAAAAGGAAACTCACAGGAGTGTCAGGTGTGAGATATTAGCTCAGAGTTTCACACGTAGTTTCGTTTCCTTTTGTGAGGTATTGCACTTTTTTGTTTTCTTTTTTAAGTGCATACATCTCCATTTTTATTATTATTTTTTAAATTCTGCTCGTTTTTTGATTATTTTTCATATTTCATATTTTCAAATGTTAGCACTGTGGCCTCGCACCTCCAGGGTCCGGGTTCGATTCCCGCCTCGGTTTTGCATGTGCTTGCTGGGTTTCCTCCTGGTACTCGGGTTTCGTCCGACACTACACAGACATGCAGATTAGGGCTAACTGGCGTTCCCAAATTGCCGAGTGTGTGTGATGGATTGGTACCCCGCCTCGTGTCCCCTCGACCCCGTACACAGGATAAAGCGGTACAGACGATGAGTGTGTGTGTGTGAGAGTAAGGTTCTCGCCTGAGTTTGTTTTTTTGTCCTATGTGATTCCTCTCATGCAGTTGTTTAAACATGATGATGTGAAAAGTATTTTCACATGCTTTGTTTATTCACACGTGATTCTTTCAGTGTCTATTCATGTGAACTGTACAATTAGTTTATATCCACTTTTGTTCCCACGTCTGATTTTTCTCACATAACTCAGTACTTTTCACATAATTGTTTTTTTTTTTCACATGATTCATTTTCCATCATTCAACTGTTTTCACCTGTGATTCTTTTCATGTAATTCATGGATTCTTTTACATGTATCCGTTCTATTTCAAGTGATTTTTTTATATAAATCATTTAAATTTGCAGTTTCATTATTCTCAAGATTCATATCTACAATATTTTAAAATTCTGTAAAATACTGTTCATTAACTTTTGCTATTATTTTACAGCAAAGTTATGTTTTTCACATTTGATTGTTCACAATGTATTTATTTTTTCTCCTCACATTATTTCATTTATTCACTTATTTATTTATGTTTTTACCTTTCACATGATCATTTTGAATATTTGTTTGTCACAATATTTTTTAAATGCGTCATTAAACAAACAGACCTCCTGAAACTAAACGTAAATGTACAGTTACAGTGTATTCCAGGCTAAAAACCCATAAGGCTCCCAGTTGTGCACTGCTATAACATGCCGATGCTCTTATTCTCTCCCCTGCGTAGTGCACTCATAGGCCGCAGGGAGCAGTTTGGGATTCGAAACCATGGCATCGTTTTCGGACCGCATGAAATCCTCAGACCTCATCAAGAAGGAGCGTCTGGATTACGGCGGGTTCGGGGAGGTGTTTCTGTGCTACCACAAAACGCTGGGGCATGTGGTGCAGAAGACGGTCTACACAGGACCACCTCGTAACGAGTGAGTATCCGTGTGTCTGCATTACACAAGATGAGATCAGGGACCACGCGGGACGAGATCGGATCAGAATGCAGACAAAGGCAGACGGCATCAGACGAGACATGAAGTTCAGAAAAGTCAAGACAAGAAAAGGCAAGATCAGGACGGGTGTTTAATCCCAGACTAGGCAAGACAAGCCAAAAAAAAGTAAAGTCAAGACAAATTTAAGGCCACTTTGTCAAGAGAAGGTATATGGTGGTTTACATTTCACAAGTCCAGATCAACAGATGACCAAAAATAATACAAATATAAAGCGCAGAAAATAACAAACGCCCACCAGACCAAGAAAAGAAAAAAAAAAGTTTTCCCGCTCATGCATCCTGTCTGAAACATGCAGATAAACCAACACGAAGCAAGAAGGGAAACTGACACATTTAGACCGGATAGTTAAACAGAAGTTTGCCGCGGCCAAAAGTTTTGAGAAAGACCCAAATATTCATTTTCTTCAGTGTTTTCTCATCTTTTTGTAAGATGCGTCAATGATATACTGAAGTTTGTCAGAATTTGTGGGTTTTTGTTCGTCCGCCCGCCTCTTGAGGACTGACTACAAGTTATTAGATTAGAAATTAGATTAAGCACTTCCATCAGTTTTGTAACCATGGCAACTTAGTGGCTCATGGAATAAAACGCGGAAATTTTGGGTCCATGGCCAGGAAACTCCCCAGATCCGAATCCCCTTGAGAACTTGTGATCAGCCCTTAAGAGGTGGGTGGACAAACGAAAACCCGCAAATTCTGACGAACTCCAAGCACCAGTTATGCAAGTATGGGTTACGCCATCAGTTCTTGTCTTCAGCATTCCAGTCACAGCAGGTGCTGCGTCGCACATGAGGTAGTCTTGCTACCCTGATCACATGACCGAAAGTATTGACCTATTTAGCTCGACGCCACACGTCAGCTTCTGCTTAAAAAAGTGCATCCGCTACGTGTTGTGGTTTCTGCTCAAAAAAGGAATGTTTAAAGCTTCTGAAATATTGTTACATATCAAATGTTTTTTGTTAGACAGCCTTGTGTGTCGGAGATTTACGACTTTTCCAAAAAATCATATTTTGCTGTCAAACTGTTGTGAATATTGCCTGCAAAGAGATGATTGGGACACCATGAGATAATGTTTCTTTCCGTCAGCAACTTTTTAGAAAAAAAAATGTTTTTCCTTCCCTTTTTTTTTTTTTTTTAATCACAAAGGCTGTTTGGTTACCTCCTGTGTTTTTGTTTTGTTTTGTTTTGTTTTTCTCTGTTCCTCAAACAACTACTAGATTACATTATGTGTGGAAATGAAAACGTGAATTGGGGAACCGAAAGTGTAAAAAGAAAAAAGAAAAAAAAAACACTAAACGAGCACAAACAATGATTTTATTGTGCATAAAACATGTACGGTGTAACGGTGTACGGTCTAGTTGAATTCTACACTAAGCTTTATGTAAGTGACGCATGTGTTTTGTTGCGCGCGCAGGCAGAAATCGTCGCTGCTGGAGGAAGGCAGTCTGATGAGCAGGTTGAAACACGAGCGCGTGGTTAAGCTGCTGGGCGTCATCCTGGAGGACGGAGACTACTCCCTGGTCATGGAGCTCATTCCTAACGGCAACCTGCTGGTCATGCTGCAGGAGGTGAAGGTGCCAAACTCATTAATGCCTAAACACATGATGTTTCCAGTGCTGGGGTTAAAGTAACAGCCCCACAAAGCCTAGATGAGAAAAGAGGATTTTTTGGAGTGAGTAAGACCCGTTAAAGGATTTTACACTCTGACAAAATTGAAGGAAATGTGTTCTGGTCGGATGAAACCAAAAGGCATCATCACCAGAAGAACAACATGCACACAGTGAAGCATGGTGGTGGCATCATGGTTTGGGCCTGTTGATGAAAAAGTAGTTACAAAAAAATGAATAAATATGGCAAGATCATATGTAATCATTGCAAAAATGTACAATTAATAAAGTGTGTTCCGCTGCTGGTAATGAAATAATATAAATACTTTTCTATAAAAAGGCATAAAAGCATTTGAGGATGGTGTTTGGTTTCCAAAGCTACTCAATATTATGTCAAGACTTGAACTGAGCGCCATGTTTACAACATTTCTTATACATTTCCATTTCAATGCTGTTCTCATGAAACCAGGTCAATGTCCCAATATCCGTTAAAGGAAGGATCATTCTGGAGATCTTGGAGGGAATGGTTTATCTAACAGACAACCATGTGATTCACAAGGACCTGAAACCCGAGAACATCCTGGTCGATGAACATTTTCATATAAAGGTAAAATCTTGTTCATGTTTTGAACTTAATACAAAAAAAAAAATAAATAAAAATGCTAAGAATACAGTTAAATGTGTTAAATGAATATAAAAGCATTTAAAAATGTATACAGTGGAACCTTGGATTACGAGCATAATTCAAGGAAGCGGGCTCGTATTCCAAAACACTCATAAACCAAATCGAATTTTCCCATAAGAAATAATGAAAACTCTAATTATTTTTTTCACAGCCCAAAAAAATAAATACATAAAAATAATGAATACAATATATAAAGTAAAAATAAAACAAATTAACCTGCGCTTTACCTTTAAAAAAGAATAAATATATTCCAACAGATAAGAGTTTCCGTTTATGCGCACAGGAGCTGTGTGTGTGTGTGTGTGTGTGTGTGTGTGTGTGTGTGAGGTGAGAGAGAGTGTGTGGGGTGGGGGGGGGGGACTAACGACATGCTGAAACAGAGAGGGAGATGTTGATTATACCAGTAATAGACGAGCACTGAGACTGAGACGATTACCCACAATTCCGCAGCGCAAGAGAGAGAGAAAATCTTTGCTCATCTTGCGGAACACTTGTTAACCGCGTTACTCTCAATCCGAGGTTCCACTGTATTTGGCTGATTTAAAAGTGTGAAAAAGAAATGACCTCTAAAATCCTTATCACACGTTAATATTTAACTAGATCTGTGTGTATTGTTAATAACACACTGTGTATCAAAGGTAATGTGAAAGACGCATACAAATCTTAGATCTTGACTGTGTGTGTGGTGTCAGATTGCAGACCTCGGACTGGCCACCTGTCAGACGTGGAGCCGTCTGACGAGGGAGGAGTCGCGCAGGCAGAGCCGCGGAAGGAAGTCGAGCGCGGTGGCGGGGGGGACGTTGTCCTACATGGCTCCTGAGCACCTGGAAAGCATCAACACTCGGTCCACTGAAAAATCTGACGTTTACAGCTTCGCCATAGTGGTGTGGGTCATTCTGACCAATCAGGAGCCTTATGCCAGTGAGTGAAGCAGCACGCAGTACGCCGGGGAATGTTGGCTTATCTCTGTCATAAATGCAGAGACAGTAGCATTGCTAGTCAGCTTGCTTTCTTCTTTACTTTTTTGTTTTTCCCTTTCCTTCACCTTTGGACTGAACACGTGTTGTCCTTTTCCAGACGCTCTTAATCAAGACCAAATCTGCCAGTGTGTGCGTAAGGGGGATCGCCCAGATGAGTCCCTTATTCCAAGTGATTCGCCAAAAGAGATCACCAGTCTTATGAAAAGGTGCTGGGAGCATGAGCCTCAAAAACGACCCCGGTTCAAAGGTACGGGTGTTTATTTGAACGGTGCATGGAAACAACATGTATATATAAGAACCTTCATATTTTACTACCAACGAGACGGGACCTTCTTGTACAGTATTTTTAATGTGGTTTTGAAGAATAGTTCTCCAGGCTTCCTGATCGACTTTGTCCGTGTCTCATTTTCTCTCAAGTCCGTGTACCCAGGGCTCGATTTGAGGGGGGGAGGCGGGGCGATGGGGAATGTTCCGATTTCTATTTCTTTCGTTTCATCAACTGTACATTATTTAATCACATTTAATAAGAAGAAATGATGGAGTGGCTCAAAACTCTTGAACAGTACTGCACATATACATGATGTTAAATTAATTAATTGATTGATTGATTTATTTTATTCAACCTTTCAGATTTTTTTTTATGAAATATGGAACTAAAATTCTTGCTGTCCTTCTTTCTCATCACAGAGAGCTACGACTCATTTCAGCCTTTCTATAAGAAAGAGCTGGAAGGAGACATCGAGCGGGATTTGCACGGCCTTAAGGTAAATGTTGCTGGGTGCAAAAGTTTGCACACCCTTCGTTTTGGTGGTTAATACATACAGTAAGAACTTCATTTTATTCAATTCAATTTTTCTCTGTGTAGTGCATTTGATATGGGCCATTCTTACAGAACAGCCTTAAAAAATGAAGGGAAATGTACGAATTATTAAGAGCAGAACTAAAGAGGAAGAGGAACCAGACAAGCCCTTCCTAATTTTCTGTGATATCAGATAGTGTGACCGTAAACCAGTCCCTGCTATAACTAAAGCTGAAAGTTTAATAATACGGGAAAATGTCTGTATGGTGTAAGAGGACATCCAGAGAGGGGAGTTTGTACAGCCGGAATACAATATGAATCTGAGACAGTTCTAACAATGACTCAATCCGAGACAGTGAAAGACTGGGTGCGGTCATTAGAGAATGTTTGAGAACATTTACATTCGTTCACATTTAGAATTTAATGACCTTTGAAAAAAACTAATTAACTTATCAGTAATTAAAAATTGTTATTTTGGTTCAAATAAATATTGCTTTCATTATTTCACATTTCTTATGCAGGATTCATTCGACGGCCCATCAGAGCTGCTGGAGAAGCTAAAAACATTGACGACAGATTCTGCAGGTACAAATCGACTTCTGAATGCTACAATATAATATTAATATGTATTTATATGTAGGTTATAAAGCATCAATAGCACTGATAGTCATAACCAAATTCAATATGTAAGCAATAAAGCAGCATGCTGTTGTAAAGAACTAATCAAGAGCACAGATACAAGAAATAAACGTTATAAGAAATCAAGTCGCAATCAAGTGCACATGAAGAGGGAGAATGTATTTAGGACAACTTGGCTCAGGCTAATCAAACACTAGTTAAAAGTTAAATTTCATGGTTTTATTAAAGGAAATTGTCATTTTATTTATCTTCTTGGTTGATCATCGAATGTTTAGTCAAATACCAACTGCAACAAATTTCAAATTCCTAAATCGGTATCATTCGCGTATCATTAACGTCGTCATTACCTCCAGTTGTCCCTTTACTGGAGGCCCCATCCTTTCCCCAGCGCTCCGGTGACTCCCCCACCCCCCTGAGGAGTTCAGACATGGGTCCGGTCGAAGCGAGCCAGGAGGACATCAGTTTAATGACCTCAGGTAGCTTTCAAGTGGACGCCGTCCCCGAGAATCCTCCCAACCTGGAGCAGAAACTCAACCAAGAGCTCAACTACCACAAACTGGGCAGCTTCAACCCCGAGCCGCAGCCCTCGTTCCCCTCGTACAGTAACGCTGGTCCGCTCCTGCAGGCTGCTCCTAGTTCGAACTGGGCTGGAGATCTTCCACAGCAGGTGTCCTCAGTCCAGTCTTGGTCCAAACCTAACCCGTATATCCCGGAGGTTTCGGTCAGGCCGGAGTATGAGAGAGGGATGTCGGTGCCGCCTTCACAGAGCAGCCAGTTCCAACCGTCTAAACCTTACGAACGCATGACGTCATGGGCTTCGGAATTCTCTCAAGGAGCGATGTGTCCGCAGACAGATAAAGGTACGCATGCACACTGTCTTCAGAAATAACTAACAAGAATAACATGTGCGACATGTTTTCCATCAAATATGGTTGCACCTTAAATTGCATGGCTGAAATCAAATTTCTAACACAGTAAACAAGTACGGTAGCTTTGGAACGATCTGCAAAACAGATATTAATGCTTTGTGCATTAATGATGCTTTTTAGGGCAAAAAAATCTGCAAATATTCTTTTTGCAAAACTTCCCATTGTAGATACAGACACCATTAAAAAAATTAATTATTTTTAACAGATTTTTGTTTTTGAGATTTTTTTTTTTTTTTTACAATGATTGTTTGCAAAAAGAATCATTTTCCATATTCTGTTTTTTCAGCTATTACTGAGCTCAGATTTGAAGCTTTAACTTTATGGAAATAAGCTACGAACACTAGTTCCTTCTTTGCACTCCACAATTTACTCAATTTACTTTTTCAATCTCATTCAAATCAAGCACTTCCTCATTTTTGCATGCAATGTTTTTATAGTGAGACAAAACGGGAAAGTAATAACTAATATCTATATAAGTATAGCGGTACCTCGGCATACGAAGGTCCAGCCTTAAGAATTTTCAACGTAAAACTTTTTTTTTTTAATTGGGAATGTCAGTTAGCCTAATCTGCAAGTCTTTGGACTGTTGGAGGAAACCGGAGAACCCGGAGGAAACCCACCAAGCACGGGGAGAACATGCAAACTCCATGCACACAGACCCCAAAGCGGGAATCGAACCCAGGACCGGTAGGGGCAAGGCGACAGCGCTCACCACTACACAAACTTGCCTCCAAAAATATGATTATGGTGTTGACAGTGGGTAATATTGGAGATATCTTTGGGCGGCTGGAACGGATTATCTGCATTTACATTATTTCCTTTGGGAAAATGCGTTTCACAATACGGGTTTCTACCTTAAAACTCGCTTCTGGAATGGATTCAGTTTGTATGCCGAGGTACCGCTGTATACAGTACATACTTGTATGATGGTATGTGATGTGTTATTTTTCTACTTTGGCGTGCACTGTTATCCTTACACCCTTTCACCTGACAAAATTCTTCTTGATTTCGTGCTTTGGTGGTGAAGTGTACATCAGTCAAGCCAGTGGGATTCAGATCGGGAACAACAACACCATGCACTTCCGCAGCATGGACAGCTCGTCTCTCAGCTCCCAGTCCAGCTCTTCGTCCTCCAACACAAAGTATAAAGAGCTTCTCTCAAAGTATGGTGAGCACTTTTCACACATTCTGCTTGTTTTTTCTTTTTTTCTTTGTACTATTCTTTGCATTCCAAGCAACTCATGATATGACGAAATTTCACTCTGTATTAAAATCCAGTGAAGCAAACGTACTAATATTCCTCTTCTAACACCTTGTGAAGTGTTGCATACCAGATGTACACGTAATCGGAGAGCAGGTTGACGCAGACTCCCACACAAGCAGCAGTGATAACGCTACATCGATATGTGTGTGTTGTACCCATGCAGAAGACCACAGCGTCACTGATGAACATCTGGAGCTGGTCCGGAAGAACGTAGGCGGGAAGTGGAAAGCCTGCGCCAGGAAGCTGGGCCTGAGCGACGTGGAGATCGACGCCATCGAACACGACTACGCGCGAGACGGCCTGGCCGAGAAGGTCCACCAGATGCTGGAGCGCTGGAAGATGAAGGAAGGACTTCAAGGCTGTACAGTGGGGAAACTGTGCCGCGCGCTGGAGCAGTCCGTCAACGCAGACGCGCTGATCGAAATACTGCACAAGTCACAAGACTACACCCTTTCTCCCAGCCTCTGCGGTCTGAACCTGATTTAACAGTCCACAGGCCATGTGATGGTTTTATATAGCAATAATAACAGTGAATGTTATTTTTTAGGTTTTGATCTCCACTTTTTCATTTTCTTACTCTTGAATGGAGGTGATGTTATCTGTTTCTTTTGTTTCTTTCTTTAGAAAAATGTAAAAATTATTTCTAAATGAAAAAAAAAATGATGTGTTTTTCAAAAGTCTTTACTTTGACCAAATCAGATGAAAATTTAGATAAAGCATTGTATAATTTCTGGCAGAGGGAGTAAAGAAGGACGATCTTGACAAACAACTGCGTGATTCATTTGAAAGAAGCCCTCGAATATTCTGTAGTAACTCCCTCTATGAACCAAAACATACGCTACATACCATAACACGCGTGTAACTGATTGCACTACATGCGATACTGGAAGGGATCTCTGTTTTCTGCCAGACACATCTCGACATTTCTGAACCAGTGGCAGTACCTGACTTGTCTCCATATCCTGAACGACGGTGACCTGATACGCGTTGCTCTTTGTGCAGCCCTCTGACATGTTGAACAAGACCTCCCGGTGTCCTGAGGCGTCTCTGAGAGTTCGTGAGCGACTGCTGCAGACGTCACCGATTGTGTCCTGCGACATTTTTGGACTTCTTTACATTTATAGAAGCCTGGTGGAAAACCCATTCTAAAACCAAGGGCATTTAATTGGAGATCGTCCATGCCCTTTACTAATTCTGGTTAAGGATTTCCACTGAAAATTATTGTTTATTAAACCACAAGAGGATTACTCATGTTGAGTGAGGGGTTCTGGAGTGCAGTTGGCCTTCCAGTTCATTCTAAAGGTCTTCAGTGGGATTGAGGAATGTTTTTGAGGAAGAGCAGCATTTGGTATGCATGTGATGGTCAGGTGTTCCCATACTTTTGGACATGTTTTGTATATATATAAAACCTCAGGAAAGGTATGCATGGTGTCATGTTTTGTATCATGATGTTTTGAAGGCTGACCTGAGCAAAGTAGTTCTTTTAAAACAAATTTTGTCAGTGTGAAAGACTGTATGCATGAAACTAGAGAGGAGGAGGAAGAAAATGTGAGTGGGGCTTGCCGTGGCAAAACATTGGAGTCGTGCTAGCAACACGCTAATCACTCTAGCATCATGTTAGCGACATTCTAATGATGTTGCTAGCAACATGCTAATACGGTTAGCACAATGCTGGCAACATGCTAATCACCTCAACATCATGCTAGCAACATGCTAATCACACTAGCATCATGTTAGCGACGCTAGCATGGCGCTAATAACATGCTAACGATGTTAGCATCCTGCTAATCATATTAGCATCATGCTAGCAACATGTCAGTCACAAGCATCATGCTAGTGACATGCTAATCATATTAGCATTATGCTAGCGACATGATAATCATGTTAGCATCTCGTTAGCAACATGACATTGTTAACAAAAATGCTACCATAGTTAGCATCATGCTAGCGACATGCTAATAATGTTAGCATCTCGTTAACAACATGACGTGGTTAACAAAAATGCTACCATAGTTAGCATAATGCATTATGCTAGCAACATGCTAATGATCGTAATATCATGCTAACAGATTTTGCCAGTGTAAAGGTTGTGTTTGTTGAATTAATATTTCTTTATACAGTCTATGTACTATAATTGTACAGAACATTACAATTCACAATGATGTCCGTCCATCCATCCATCCATTTAGGAACCTCTGTAGTCCAACGAGGGACCGTGGAGGCCAGTGGTGATCACCGTATTGTTCATTCCCATCTTTACAACCGTGGTAGCACTGATGTGATTCAAATTAAAACGATATTGGAAAATTGAGAACTGTACAGGTTTGATACGCACATGATGTTGCGCAATACCTCAGTCAGGCTAATGTACGATAGTGCTTTTGATTTCCTTGAACATTTTTGAATAAATAAAAGGAAGCAGTTAAACTGGACACAAAAAGCGATGAAATATTATGACGTCTTCTCTATGTGACAGATTTTCACCTACATTTGAGTCAAAATGCAAGTTATATTCACTTAGATTAAGAGAAATTTAAAATCGAAACAAACCAATAAAAAAAAACTTGTCAAAGTTCTAAGATGAGTCTTCCATTGTAGCAGTAATGTCGCAATGAATTCTGGGACTTTCCGTTTCTGTTCATACTGGCAAATCACCAACCAATACAGTACAGCCGTGTTTGTTTGCTGCTTTTTTTTTCTTTTTTTTTTTCATTTAAAAAGCACTTTCCGGGTTTTTAATTGTTATTAAGCATCATTATTAGTAAGTGTCTGCTTTTATAACTCGTTTTAAATGATGCAATATAAAAATCCACCTACTGTTTCACTTTCTTTCTTTTCATGAAATGCTTCCTTTATTTTTATAAATGCTGGATAGAAATAAAGTATCTGAAGCCAGAGGTGACACCTTTGGCATATGTCTTATCAAAACTACAACAGTGCTGTGTGTGTGTGTGTGTGTGTGTGTGTGTGCGCGCAGATTTTGTTAGACAGTGTTGCAGTCATTTTGTATTTCAGCTCTTTTCAATAGTGAAACATTTGGAAAAATTGCATTTAGTATACCTCAATTAGAATTTAATCAATAATTTATCCATATATTAATTGATACATAATGTAATAGTTTAATCGAAAGGGATTAGTAGTAAGTTATATTAGTTTTATACATTTAATACATTGTTTCCTGGACACGCCAATGGCGGCAACACCAACAAAGGTAACATCAATGACAATTTAGAGAAAAGTCTATTTACAAAATGTCTTTCATGTGTAAGATCACATGGTTTTCAATTATGTCAAAATTAATTACCTATTAGTTGTGATCAGCTTTTATGTCCAGTTTTTTGGCATACTTATAAAATGAGTAACACTAATGACCGATTTAAAATAGCTAAACAAATGGAGAGAGATGTGACTTGTCTTTTGCATTCGTCCAGTGCTCTCTATCTAGTGACGTCTGGCGCAGGAACAATCTAAAATGATCAACTGTATTTCAAAATAAAACTCTCTTTGTGTAACTGTAACACTAATGGCATGGTTTGTGGAGACTGATATTTATTTCATAATATTATTCATAATCAATTATTCTCCCATGATTTTAGTGTTTCACTCATTTTATACCATGTTGACATTCTTTTGACTCAAATGTATTTGAAGAATATCTTTGGGATGAAAAGTATACGTTCCCACTTTGATGTAAGATCAAAGGGACAATACATTTCTTTGAACATTGCCTTTTAAAAACAGAATGCTAGAATGACTTATTAAGCATTTCATTAAGATAAACAAGTAATGTCTGTTACAGTATGTTAATTGACGTCAGTGGCAGCACTTTCCAGTTTTTTTTATTTGTTTGTTGTTATTTTCTTTTGTAAAATGACCAGTGTGTATTAATATTGTGAGATCCTGACATTCTTGAGGAGAGAAGTGAACAAGGAAGTCGAACCGAATAACAGTAAGACAGGATTATTGGGGGGAAAACCAGCACTTCCTGTATAGTCGAGTGTGTAGACAGCTCGGTGTTTTCCACGGCTCAGACAGAAAGTGAAAGTGAAGCGTACGAACAGGCAGAGGGACCTTTAAAGCATGCAGTCCGGAGACTGAGCTCGAGACCTACAAGTCCTCTTCTCTGTAAGTTACACCTTATTACTCTTTTTTTATTACACGTCTGTCTTTACATCAGATGTGTGTAGAGGAACCTGATTTGTAGTACTGGCATGAGTGTGACGAGGACGTGTGGCGAAATCCATGCAGGAACAAACATGTAGAGTGTACGCGGGCATGTGGAGACGTACTGTAATGGGGAAGGACAGGACCGAGAATAGACTGTACGGACACTGTGCTGATGGAAATAAGCAGACCTCAGATTATGTGCCGTACATACAGTAAGAGAAGAGATTCATTTTTTGTTTTTTTGTTTGTTTGTTTACATGTTTGTGAGGTTCTGAGTTTAGTGTCTGTATTAAGCAAACATGCTCTTGTTTTCTTTTTCTTTTTCCACATCTACTAAACATTAATTTGCTTTCTGATTGAATAAGGAAGTGTTCTGTCCTGATCAGCTAAACTGACTAAAAAAAAAAAAAACAGAAAAAAAAAGAAAAAGAAAAAAATTTCCGGAAGCTGTGTGTGTGTGTGTGTTAGATAGGAATATCCATAAGAGAAAAAAAGATATACTATATAGGGGGTTATTATTATTATTATTATTATTATTATTATTATTATTATTTGGAACAGTATGAAAAAAATAAACAAAAAAATATATAAACAAAATGTGTGCTTTGATGTTCTGAGGTTAAGATCAGGGTTAGATGTAGATGTAGCAAAGCATTAAGCAATAATTTTAGTAATGATATTAAAGGGATGTTTTTTTGTTGTTGTTTGTTTGTTTGTTTTTTTTTACAAAGGATATCACTATTACTTCTGCCTAAAAGATCCTTTCCATTTAGTTTTCCTCTCAATACAACATGTGCAGGTCACATGACCACATTTTCACATGATTACATTTCCAGTAATTTGTCTCCATCTTGCACATGAATCAGTTTTTTTTTCTTTGAACTAGATAAACATTGTTTTTTTTTTTTTAGGTATCTAGTTATTATAGCTTATACATTGTTAATCGATCAATTAAAGTCAAGTCAAATAATTTATGAATTCTTTATTCAGTTCTCTCAGAATGTTCACAGAGTGGATGTGGTTTAGTCTAAAATGAATGAAAGGGAGCGTTGTTGCTTGACGTGTCCGACACGCTTAGATGTGCTTACTGACGTCGGGAGAGTTACTAAAGTCGAACACACACACACACACACACACACACATGCTGAGTGACAGAAAGGTCCGTGATAACTATCTGCATGGAGAACTTATTTTAGACTTTTGGCCAGGTGCTCTGTGTTACATACTGTACGTCTCATACATCAAAGCAATAGAAGTCATTAGCATGTTCAGTACCAGCCAAACGTTAGTACACACCTTCTAACTGAATGTGACCTCATTCTTATTTCATTCTACAGTGTACAACAATACTGAAGGCATCCATAATATGCAATGATCTCCGTTGAACAGTTGATATTGAGATGTGTTGGGTTGGGTATTGGACTACAGTTTGGAAGGTCCTGAGATCAACACCTTGCCCCACCCCCTCAACAAGTTAACATTTGGCAGACGCCCTTATTCGGAGTGACTTACAGTTTTATCTCTTTATACATCTGAGGGTTAAGGGCCTTGCTCAAGGGCCCAACAGTGGTAACCTGGTGGTCATGGGGTTTGAACCTTGGACTTTCAGAACCATAGTAAAGTGCCTCAACCGCTGAGCTACACCTGACCCCATTGTCACTGTTGGGCCCTTGAGCAAGACCCTTTAACCCTCAACTGCTCAGCTGTACACAGTAATGAGATGTGAAGATTAGGGTTAGGGTCGCTCTGGATAAGGGCGTCTGCCAAATACTGTAAATGTGAAGGCTCTGATATGAGGTGATTTCTGAGGCTGGTGACTCTAAATGACTTCTAATTCTAAAGTTTTGGTCTCGCTTTCCTGGGAAGGTCTTCATGAGAGACAGTTTGATCCTGGTGCTTGATGGGTTTTTTTTTTTTTTAATGCACTTGACACTATACTGTTCATGCGAAAACGGTTCCAGAACAGCTGACCGTCATGTCCTAAAATAACAATTTTATATTTCATAGTTTTGAAATCGCTAGTATTGTCCTAGAATGCAGAAAATAAATCCCTTAACAAAAAAAAAAACATTGAATCAGAAGGTGTGTCCAACGTTCGACTGGTGCCGTTAGTCATATTTAGACTTAAAGACAGACAGACAGACAGACAGACGGTAGGAGGTTTTTTCATATTTTCTGGTTAGACAAAAGGGTTTCGCCGGGCCAAAGGGAGTTGCATGAATGCTTGTCCGGACACGGGCTATAGGAAGCATTCTCATGTACGGAATGAGGAAGTACAACAAGAGGCTTGTTTTATGGAACTTTGACACCGATGTAAGACATGGGAACGTTTACACAATATCAGAAAACCTTTCTGTTGTTTGCCACCCATTTGATAGTCTAGAAAAGTGCAGATGGAGATGCATTCATTGGCCTCATTAGGAGGTACTGTGGCTTCCATACCAGGTCATGGTACAACATTGTGTTGTGGTCATGTGATCAGCGTTGGTCCAACATCATTTAATTTAAAGTCAATATAGCATTTCAAAAACCCTAGTCCTGCTGAAATCGTGTCATGTGTACAGCATGTAGACCTTCCATAATGGTGCTAGTTAATGCTGTGCTACATCCACAGTTAACCCTAATCTTCACATCTGTAACCCAAACAACACATCTGGGCTCTTTTTATATACAGACAGAGAGAACCAAACGCTTTTATTTGGTTAATTTTGCAGTCAAGTCTAACAGTTGGTTATGAGTCATTTTAGACGCCGTTTCCAAGTTTCAGCAAAACTGCACACACACACACACACACACACACACACACACACACACACACACACACACACACACACACACACAGGACATGAAACTAGACATGAACCTTTTATTATTATTATTATTATTATTATTATTATTATTATTATTATTATTATTAACCCTTTGCATGGGAAAGGGCTTCAAATCTTTGTGTTCCAAGTCTGTCACAATTTGGTCCTTCTCACAGTAGCTACATGTGTACAATATGACATTACACTGGTGGCTGGAAGTGGGTGGGATATGCTGTACTGTATTAGTCAGCAAGTGAACATTTTGTCCCTGACGTCGATGTGTTGGAAGAGGAAGAAATGTGCGAGTGCATTTGCATTGCAGTGTAGTGTAAGTGGATGTCTAGACGACTGTCTAGCGACTTTAAAACTGCAGGTCTTGTGTGATGTTCCTGGTCTGCGGGGGTCAGGACATGCCAAACGTGATCCAAGGAAGGAAAACTGGTGACGGGGTTATGAGAGGCCAAGGGCAGTGAAGACTGGCCCGATTCAAAGAAGCTCTAGTGTAGATCAAATTGCTGAAAATGTTAACGCTGGTTCCAATGGAATGGTGTCAGAACACATACAGTAATGTTACGGCTGATCAGTGAAGACACATTTGAAGATGCTTTTATCCAGAGTCATATAAGAAGAGCATTGAAATCTCTGTAAAAAAAAAAATATATATATATATATATATATATATATATATATATCCTGGTCTAAAATGTAAAATCTACTTAAGACTTCATACTTAATACTTGTAAAGCTACTACTAGACCACCAGACAGTTGAACTGTTACAGATGTGGAGTGGAAATCATATTTAAAGTCACTGAGATAATCTGGAATATATATATACAGTATATCCTATACCGAACACTGCAGTTACTCAGACCCTCTGTGTTTTTTGTCAGAAATGGGAAACACATCAGGACGAATCAGCATGAATGACTTGAATGAAGCGTCTCCGATAGCAGATGTAGACTCCGACGCGGAGCAGGACTACGACTGCCCCATCTGTCAGGAGGTTCTGAAATTGCCCATCCGCACCAAGAACTGCCACCACGTGTGAGTAAAAGATCAGATTCCACAGAACTCGGATTTAGATTCGACTAAAATAATCCAAGCAAGAGACTTTCTATTGACTCTAGATGTTTTCCATCACCAGATTCTGTAGGAGCTGTTTTAAGACCGCGGTGAGAAGTCAGGGCCCTCAGTGCCCGATGTGCCGGAGCCCCGTGTCGGAGAGAGAGCACCAAGCCAAGGATATCCAGCAGAGGATGCGAGAGAAGAAGGGCAGATGCAGAGCATGTGGACAAGAGGTTAACACTTTCTCCTATGGATACTAGCATGGGTTTTAGGTTACACTTCAAGCTCTGATTGGATTTGCTAAACCATATTATGATTGGTCAGAAATTCATATATTGTATATATATATATATATATATATATATATATATATATATATATATATATAATTTTTGATTGTGTAATAGGATGTGAGTAAATTAGTCATGAAGAGTATGCCTAAAGTCTCTGTTCTGTTCTGCGTTTCATACATCGGAAATTTCATCCACCAGAGGGAGCTGTGTCTCTGATTTATTCCCCAAACGTGATCCGTGGGAAAGTCCCAAAGTTTCTCCCCAGCTGTTCCATTTCCATGAACACAATCATGTGATAACAACATGCACATGCCCTGGATAATTCCATCTCATAAATGTGACTTGACAGAAAAGGAAAAGGAAAGGACTTTTATACTGCGTATGAGTCACATTCTGCCTTTTCATCTTTACAGAAAATTCTCAGCAAGATGCGGCTCCATTACAAAACCTGCAGGAAGTACATTGAGGAATTTGGTCCCATCAGTGCACCCTCAGTACCGCTTCCCACCCAAACGCCTGACGTCCCACAAAGCAGTGTATTCATCCCCAACAATTCCATTGCTACACCCTCTAACAGGTATGTAACCGCTTTCAAACTCCATCACCATGTCCAAACGTGCTAATCTAGCCTTGGGGGAACTGGCTCATAATGTCGAATCAATGTGATGATTACAGAAAAGGGTGTGGCAGATGGTAAATCCTGACGTTTGGTAGCTCTCAGTTTGAAATAACACATTTCCAACAAAAAAACATGTATAATTACTATACAATAGGATCAAAAAGAATGGACAAAAGTATTCGGCAAAATGACTTTGTATCCAAATACGTACACTTCAATATGGAGTCGGTCCCCCTTTAGCAGCTATAACAGCTTCCACTCTTCTGTTTTTTGGAGTGTTTCTGTGGAAATCCGTGTCCATTCATTCTGTAGAGTGTTTATGAGGTCGGACACTGATGTTGGATGAGAAGGTCTGGCTCACAATCTCAGTTCCAGGTGCTCGATTGGGGTTGAGGTCAGGGCTCTGTGCTAGGGCCGATCGAGTTCTTCCACATTGAACTCATCACACCGCGTCTTTATAGTCCTTGCGTTGTGCACTGGGGCGGAGTCATGTTGGAATAGAAAAGGGTCTTCCAAAAAGTTGCATAGAAGCATAGCTTTGTCCAAGATGTCTTGGTATACTGAAGCATTATGATTGTCCTTCACTGGGGACCTGAATTTAATAATAAACAGGTTTGCGCAAATACTTTTTTTCCCCCCTATAAAATGTATCCATTGGTGTCTATGGCATTAAATAGTTGGCAGTAAATGGTGTCTGTTGCAAAGAATTGTGTCTATGGCAGTACCAGTGTTTATGGCAGGAAAAGGCCTCTATGACAGTATACCATTTGTTTTACTATGGATAAGAGTCTTCTGCAAATGTCAATCATTTTTACGCCTGTATTCACAAGATATATAATCACAAGTCCCGGTTTGACTCAAACACCCCTCGTTCAATCATTATCGCGATACCTCTCATGCATACGAATACACCTGTACTGTATGTTGTGCTTATGATTGCTTTTGTGTCCAGTTCAGCGAGGGTGTACACGTGTCCTTACTGCTCCCTGATGAACCTCAGTGACATGACCCTGGTACACCACTGCCTTCTTTACCATCATCAAGAGCGCAACCGAAACACAATCGTAAGATCCGCACAACCGAAACTTTCAGAGAGAGAGAGAGAGAGAGAGAGAGAGACATCACCAAACTTTATTTATTTATTTATTTTAGAAATGTAAATAAATAAGTTTGGTGAAAGATTTAAAGATAAATTGACTTGGAAAAACAATTCTATCTCTATGGTTTCTATTACTTTAACATTAAAGTCATTTGCCCTGGTATTGTTTACTAGTGTTCAATTTATTCATCTTGAGATCGGTTATCAAATTAACTTATCTAGAGCTTTTCCAAGAAAGCAGCCCAAACTTTTGACTTTCAACATTCTCCACTAAACAATTTTTTTCTGAATTTGCTTTTACCAAAATCTATTGGTTTCTTAAATCATTCCTTTATTTCATGTTATTTATTTCCTTTTTCTATCGCATTAATGTCCTCAAATCTTGTCCGAAAAATGTATTCAATTCAATTCAATTTTATTTGTATAGCGCTTTTAACAATTGTCATTAATAATCATTGTTAAAAATAAATGTCATTTCTGCTAAAAGCAGATCAACTCAAATGTAAAATGTAAAAAAGTTGACATTATACGCTGACGTGCAGCACATCTTGTCGACGTCTCTGTTTATGATTTCCGATTAAATGAACCTTGTGATCCTTCTGAAGGTTTGTCCAATCTGTGCGCGTATGCCGTTCGGGGATGCCGACTACATCAGCCGCGACTTTCTTGGCCATTTGATGTGCAGACACAACTTCAGCTACGCCAACTACATGGTAAACTACAGCATCACTTTCTCTCAGAGAGAACAAATAAATTGAGTAGGACTGGAACTAGTGTGTGTTATGGATGTTCCATAACATTATATGCAACTATAAACAGATTTACATAGAATTACGTTGTATATATTAATACACTTGAAAACTTTAAAATTTTACATTTTTCACTTGAATTTTTTAAAAATTAATATAATAATAAAAAACAAACTCTTTTTTACATTTTACATATTAATATTCTTCCACCAAACTTTCTAATTTTATAATCATCTAAAGGTCCTCAGATTTTACATATTAACATTATGTCTATTATGCTAAAAAAAACTTGTTTGCAATAAACTTACTTCTATTAAATTAGTTTAGCCTAAGCATAGTGTTTTATTTTGTTTCAACGTTCACATTTTAGTTAAATGGAAATTTTGCTTTTAATTAAATATGTTGATACACTGAATCATTTTTTATTATTTATTTATTTTGATACACTACAATGTGTGTGTGTGTGCTCTTATGTCGTTCCTACAGAATGAAAGTGAGGATGAAGATGTGCAGCTCTTCAGGACCCTGCAGGCGTCAGTCCACCTGTTCTAAAAAAAATAAAATAAAAAAAAATCTCTTTTATTTCTGCTTCGGCAGAAGAAACGCACTTTAGCCGATTGCTGAAAAGCACATCAGAAGTCGTTATTTTACTACTTCTCATTGCTGTCCTTATCATTCTTCTTCTACTTCCAATTATTCTGGAAATTAGAGAATTATTGTAGACATTTACGCCTTAACTCATGTCTTTTCCTCCAAACTGATCCTTTCTCCTTGCACACAATGCAGTTTACATATTACTGTAAGGAAATCACTGTTCATGAGATCTTCTTTACTTTTTGTGTAACAAACTGACCATCGATTTGCACTGATTGCTGACAAACGTACTGTAAAAAAAAAAAAAAAAAACAATTAAATCTCAGGAACGTTTTAATGTTTCGCAAAATGTTTTTGCATTCCCTACAGCTTTGGACAGGTCAACCCTTTATTAGTTTAAACAGTATTTATATTCCCTAAAAATCCATAAAATGTGTTAAAAATGTACTGTGAGATGTAAAACATGGGAAACAACAACAACAACAACAACAACTAAATAATCATGTTGGTATTATATAAATACAGGCACAATTGACATTTATTTCAAGTTGTGTAAAATAGATACAGTAAATAAACAAATACATTAATGAATAGTGTTCATCAATACAGAAAATATTCTTTATTATTATTACTGATATTAGTAATATTTTATATATTGAGCATAGATTTTCTATTTAGTTCAAAAATTAGTTTTTAATTTAGCAAAAAAAAAATGTTAGCCAAAGTTATTTTTATTATAATATACTAAATATACTATATAAAGAACTATAATATTTATATTATAGTTTTTAATATATATATATATATATATATATATATATATATATATATATATATATATATATATATATATTATAAAAGGTTAAATGCATATGTCAACTATTCTAATGATAATTCTTTATTAAATAACATGGAATGATTTCCAGATTCGTTACAAAAACTTTTTTTTTCTCCCTTCTTGAAAAGCAAACTATATACTTAGCGCTAACATTTCCCACTCAAATATGCCATGTTGGTTCACCGTCACTTGATGTACTTGGTGTTAATAGTCAGAAATTGGAGTTGAGAGGGTTGTTTTTGTCGATGGTCCCATAAGAAATTTGACTCTGGTTTGTACTTTATTACGGCAAACAATAGTACATACATAATATACCATAGTATTACTATTTTACTTCAAACTTCACCATAGTAGGCAGCATATCACTTTATAGAGTACCAGCTTATGCACTAAGGCACTTCTTTGGGTTCCTTTGTAATACTATGGTGAGTACCAGTGAACACCATGGTATTTATTGGATCCCACAGTAGCTAACAAACGTAAGCAAATATCTGATACACTGCAGTGTGTGTCTACATACTGTGCTATATTGAATACTTGCTGAACTTTGGGAATGGAGAAGTTTTTTTTTTTTTTTGGGTAATGGAGAAGAACATATTGCCATTATGGCATATAGACATATAGAACGTATATTTAACAGTGTCCTGGTAGAACTAGTACTGTGGTAATATCAGCAAATAGGCACCACGGTACTGCCAAAAATACCATGGCAATATATATCATGGTACAGGTACCACTGGAATAGCATGATAGCTACAATATACAGTACCATGGTGAAATGTCACATTCATTTCCTAGTCAAATAAAAAAAAAAATTTAATTGAATGAAGCATAAATCGTAATTTGTATAGTACCAGTCAAAAAAATTGAACAAACCATCTTATGTAATTTGTATTGTTTTTAACATTGTGTCATAATACTGAAGAAACTGAAATTATGACACAACAAATATGGAATTATGTAGCCAACAAACAAATATGTTTTAGGATTTTGATTTTTCAAACTAGCCACCTTTTGCTTTGATGGCAGCTTTTGGCAGAAATCTCTCAGTCAGCCTCATGAGGTCGTCACCTGAAATGGGTTTCCCAACAATCTTGAACGAGTTCCCAGAGGTGTTGAGCATTTGTTGGCTGCTTTTTTTCCCCCACTCATCCCAAACCATCTCGTCTGTATGTAGATCGGGTGATTGTGGAGACCAGGTCGTCTGATGCAACACTTCATCACAATCCTTCTTGGGCAAATAGCTCTTAAACCACCTAAAGGTATGTTTGGGGAAAAAAATCAATATGGTCCCATTAAGTGCCAACCAGATTGGATGGCATTTTAGGCAATTTTGAGTCACCAACAAAGCTTTAGTCAGCTTTATGAGTCATTAAAAGAGTTAATAAAATGACCAGATAAATAGGAATTTATTCTGCGTAAGGTGTTGTAATGTAGGATTACAAGAGGATGAGCTATTTATTGAGAGACTGGCTTACTTGGAGAATTGACTTCTGTTCCACTTTGATCACCAAGTCTGGAAAAGCTCAAGGAAAAAAAGATTGCCAGAGACATCCCGAATCCCGAGTAATGCTCCCAGGACCGGCAGATCCACATAAAAACCTCTGAAGGCCAGTTCCATAAATCACCGATGTAAATTCCAGAAACAAATGGACGAGGGTGAGAAGAAAAGAAGTCCAGACACCGTACGCCCACACGTCCCCTGCCTGCTGCACGTCTCTGCATGCTTGACAGCTTCATAATCATCTCCAGCTGCTTCTCTGTTTGTCCCTCTACCTTGGCATGGATCTTCTTATGCTTGCAGACACGCTCGATTTTGTAATGTATGAGGCGTCATGGACATCCTGCATTCTGTGGAATGATATGAGGTGGAGATTTTAAGGAGCTCTATATGATTGACAGGGAAAGCCAGAAGCTCTACATACTGCATGAATGTGTTTTCCCACGAGAAGGTGCACATCAAGCTGGATTCTTCAGTCCCTGGGACGAAGCCGCTCCCAGTGGACATCTGGGCATCTCCAGCATACATCAGAGGTGTCTCTGAGGAATTTTTTTGGGCTTTTTTTTTTCTAAGATAATGGGAGACAAGTTGGTGTGAATGATTCAAGAAGATGATGAATCGGAGGCTAAAGATTGAGTTCGGGTAGTGCCCGAACCTATCGGCATGCTTGAAAGCTGCAACTCAAAAGCTACAGCATGCTGAATCATGAATACAGTCTACCTTTAAGCTATACAATTTGACATGAAAGACTGCAGAAGCTACTTACAGGTCCACTACATACACCTACATACAAAAAATCCAAAGGTAGTAATCCCTTGATGGAGTAGTACCACCATTACCATAGCAAGATCAGTAGAGAAGGTTGGTCCATGCCAAGATGGACACCAAGTAGACAGACGTTTTGTCTATCGATTCGGTTCAATTCATTGTGGTTAGCCTCGCACCTCCGGGTTCCTGGGCTTGGTAGGTTTCCTCTAGGAGGCCCCACAGTCAAAAGTCTGAAAGATGTTACCAAAATTGCTGATTGAGTGTATGAGCGAGTGTGTGCTCATGTCCCCTTCAATGGTTTGGCACAACATCCAGCGTATCCCTGCCTCATCATGCCCTGAGGCCATTGGGATAGACTCAATGCAGGCCATGATCCTCTTCAGAATAAGTGGTGTAAAGTATGAATCATGAGTAAATTGAGTAAAACCTTAAAGTAATAGTGATTATTATTAGACTTGGAGGATAGTTATTTCTGTTCATACAGTAAGTTAACCCTTTATTTGTCACATACTCATTACTGCACAGTCAAATCCTTTTTTTTTTTTTTTTTTTTTTTGCATATCCAAGCATTTCTGGGGTCAGATAGCAGGGCCAGCCATGAAGGGTTAAGGGCCTTGCTCAAGGGCCCAAAAGTGGGAACCTGGTGGAGCAGGGGGTTGAACTGCTGACCTTCTGATCAGTAACTCATTGCTTTAACCCACTGATTTTTGTATTTTCACAAATATTTATGTTTGTAATTGAGATTGTAATGACGACGGTCTGACGAGGGGCAGAACCGTGCATAAATACCCTGCTACCCCGCGGAGTTCGGAACAGGCAGAGGCGTGGCCAGGTAGACATGCGGTTGCCAGGCAACCGCGTTTATTTACGGGGTCCTGATACCTCCGCACTTAGTGCGATCATTTGTGTTATTGATTTTCTTTTGTTTCCTTTGAAGTTCCCTAATTAATAATCCCACGGCATCTCCAAACAGGAGAGTCTTCCCGTGCGTATCATAAACACTCTCACCACCTCCTATTTCACTGACCCCTCAGACGCCCTGCGTCGAGCTCTTATAAATAATATTACATCCGGCTGGTGCGGCTCTCCATACCGCACCACATGACAGAAATATAAGAATTTGAACTTAAAAATCTGTATATAAAACCGTAGTAACGTCAATTGAGGGTCAAGTTTGAGGTACAGTACACAATTTCCGGACCTCGCATTTTCTGGATTTTTTTTTTTTTCATGGACGAGGTTCCCGTGTAAAATGTGTGATGTTCATGTGCACTATTTCTGAACAAATAACGAAAAGATAAATGAGCCTCAATGTTAGCTTGCACAAAAAAAAAAAATAAATAAATAAAAAATTGTTTAAATCATTGTTTGTTCTCTCCAGAGGGGGGTTTTAACCAACAGACATTCAAGCTCGTGGTTCTCAGGTTGTCATCATTTGTCCCTAAATTGTTGACGCCTTGCTCTGTCAGAGAGCAGAGGCACGCCTGATTACCCTGGATCACAGCACGCTCGATTCAGTTTGCTCGAAACTTTTCCAAAAGAACGGCCCAAATTCACAGTGCATGAAATATGTGCATTTAATGGATGAGCGTTCTGTCAGTTTGGCTCTGCTCTGAGAGAGAGAGAGAGAGAGAGAGAGAGAGAGAGAGGCTCGTTAGCGCATTGCTTGTCTAGCTAAAGTCAGAAACCCAGCCCTTTCTCTTCACTGTAATTTACATTTCTATACCGCTGCCACACTAACTGTCACTAGCCTTTATAGTGCTCGGAGTTGATCGGCTCTGAAAGGTCGCATGGAAAATTAACATACAGTCACCCAGACAGACAGACAGAGCGAATCTGCACCGTCCTCCGCAACCCCGGGAATAATAGGAAACGTCACGTCCATCGTGGAACGACTTATTACACGCTTCAGTCTTTGGAGTGATTAGTGAAAGTCTACAGCATTTACATGAACGGCATTCAAATCAAACCGGGACTTTTGACTGTGCAGAATAACAGAAATCTGTTGTAAGAGTGAAAACCCAATTTATGTCTCTCTATAATCCCCAGGAGATCCTTTAATGGCCCAAACATGTGGAAACGGCTTGGAGCGAGGTCAGGACTGTACTGGGGGATGTGGCAGTAACTCTCAGCCGAGTTCCTGTAACGTGCATGTGGTGTTCGTGAATGATTGTGTGTGCAGTTCCCACAGACATGCATGTCTCCCGCAAGATCTGACCACAGAAACAGTGGGCTCTCAGCCACTTCGGACGGCTTCGCACCATTTAAATTCATCACTGTGGTACGCTTGAAATCTTCTGTAAATGTCCATCACTTTTACTCCTTCGTTCTGGATAAGCCATATAAATGATATAAATCATGATCAAAATACTGCATGAATGAGTCTCATGTTTTTGTGTTATTGTTTTTTTTTCTTTTTTCTTATTTCTTGTTTATTCTAATAAACATTTTTTTTTAAATATGCAACACATTCATTTACATTTTACCCTCACATATCATTTTTGGGGTATTTTCCATTTGATTTAAAACCAAAAAAAAAAAAAAAGCTTGATGATTGATTTCATTCACACATACTCTAGCAGTGCACTTTTTGTCCACCTCTGTAATTTGCTTGATTGAAGTGATTCATTCAGGTTAAAAAAAAAGAGAGAGAGAGAGAGAGAGAGAGAGAGAAACCTTATAACTCACATGTGAAAAAATATGACTAAATGCAAATCCTACACGATTTGAAATCTTGCTCAAAATTATTCAGATTTAGATTCATTATTATTATTATTATTATTATTATTATTATTATTATTATTATTATTATTATCCAATTTATTCATTCGATTTTGCTCTGCTAAGAAACAAATGGTAGATAATCAGGCAGAGAAATAAGGGTTTTTACTTCCCTTAGAGCCAAAGGTGTTAGAATGAATGTGTTCTGTATTCCGCACACAAAAGCCGGCACAAATAGCTAAATGAATTATGAGAAGCTGAACCAAATGAGAAAAACAAATTGGTTAAGTACAGACGACTGCGAATGACTTCCACAGAGTGGAGTGACCTCTGAATATTTTATTTATTATAATTTTTTTTTTTTTTTGTGTGTGTTGGACTAAACACCGATCGTTCACACAGATGATAAGAGGAGCAGTGGAAAATCACCACGATGCTTTTTCTATCACACTCATGTGTTTGATTGGAATGTCCAGTGTGAGGTTCTTGTCAGATGCTCCAAGCTCTGGAACTTAATATCTTTTGACGTTTTCATGATGCGCCTCTGGCTTATTACTCACACGGACTAGGGATTAAACAAAAGATTGTTTTTTTATTTTTTTTATTTTTTGGATCAGAATCATGCAGTGGTGTGCTGTTGTACATCGTTATTAACATATCTTCAGTTTGAGCAGTTAACAGCTTTTAAACCTTCAGCTGGTCATTCTGGTCTCGTCATAAATCAACTCTCGGAGGTTAAATCAGGTTGATGGGTTTTACAGCTTGGTAATCGAGATTCTCGCTTTTTTTTTCTGTTTCTGAAAGCATGTAGAACAACAGCTGCTGAAAGCTGTTCTCGGTGCCAGGAGTTTTATAGGCAGCAAAGCTGTGATGCTCAGCCGCAGCAGTTGCAACCTCGTGGGACGCCTGGAGAGGCTTTGAGAAGGTCGGATTGTCATTCCAGAGGCCACACGAAGCCAAATCTTGCTGAAGGAGAAGGAATCCGAATGGGTTTGACAACCATGATTCCCATTTTATGTTGTGAAAACTCGTCAGCACTGTCGAAATCTGCTGTAGTGTAAGTTTTGTACTGGGTTGGTGTTACCAGCATCTTAAAGTGTAGTCTGAGAATACCCAGTGGTAAAAATTATTCAGCAAGGCGGAATACCAAATCAGGTTTGGGTGCCTGGAGGAGTAGTTCTCCAAGTGGGGTCGCCAATTGGCATGGATGGGTAGGATTTGATACACAATTTGAATTCTGATATGGACATGGCTTGGCTAGTTGTACAAAGGCCGTAGGAGTGTAAAGAGCAAATACTTGGCCTCCATCTCACTCATTCATTCTCTATATACCGCTTATCCTCTATAGGGTTGCAGGAGGCCTAGACCCTATCCCAGGGAACTCTGAGCACTAGGGGGCCAAATCAATCATTGCAGGGCACAAGAGCACACACTCACATATTTCAGACAGTTTATTTCTGTTTTGGAAACACCAAATAGCCTAATCTGCATGTCTTTTAACTATAGTGGGAAACCAGAGCGAATGGAGGAAACTCACCAAGCATGGGGAGAACATGCAAACTCCATGCACACAGACCTGGTCAACCTTTAATATATCATATTGTTTTGAAAATTATCTTGAGGACAGTAATTAAGGTATCTAGCATGAACTAGGAGCCTAAGTAATATATTCGGGGGGCAGTGGTGGCTCAGTCTGTTAACGCTGTAGGTTACTGATTGGAAGGTGGGAAGTTCAAGCCAATATCCAGCAAGTTCCCGACGTTGACCCCTTGAGCAAGGCACTTACACCTATCTGCTCCAGGGTTGCTCTGTCCTGGCTGACTCTGCGCCCTGACCCCTGCTTCCTAACTGGGATATGTCAGTTAACTTGGTGTCTGGCTCCAACAATGTATGAGACGAGGTGTTGAAAGAACAAACAAACAACAATCACCAGAAGGTGTAATCCTTCTTACATTTATCCAAATAAGAATCAAGCTTGGTTATTGGTAACGTGTGGCATTTCCAAGGGGATAACGCCAGAAGGCGTAAGAGCGTCTGCCAAATGCCTCAATGTAAATGTAAATGTACTGTAAGAAGGGCTCGCTCTCGTCCTTTGTTAGACTGTTAGACCTGAAATGCACCAATGGAGCTTATTGAACCAGAGAATGGTTATATTACTGTTTCCTAAAGGTGTTCTACGAATAACCCAATGCAGTGTCAATCAGACTCAAGGACTGTTAAATAACTTGGTTGGTTTCACATTTGTTCAAGTGGAACAACCCCTGGTTCTCTTGAAAACATGGCTCTGGAGGCTGGTTCTATTGAACGACGGTGTGATCTATATCAGGTCTTGGGTAAACGTTAATTCCTGGTTCAAGAAATGGTTAAAAAAGGTTATCAAGGTTAGTGAAGGACATGGAATGCTATCACGAGATACGTATAAAACCACATATTAATAGGAAGGGAGAAGTGTAATTGCCTCACCTTTGTCCTGAAAGTGTGTTCCAGTGTATTTGGGCCATGTCATGTATGGATAAATGATGTAGCTGACAATGAATCTGCTATGTTTAGGAGTCCAAAGATAATATATTACCCAGGAGGGAAGGTCAGAGAGTGTCATGCTTGGTGGTCATGCTGAGCTAGCATCCCTCCCATCTATACAAGCTGTTCAGGTTGTGTGTTCAAGGAGAGTGGGGTGTACTGTATATCCTTCAGGTCGTGTAATGAATGTCATGAATATCTACTACGCTATGGGATGTAATTTCCGTAGGTCTTTAATTCCTAAAGGTTCTCCATTGCAATTAATGCAGATTTTGTTGCATGATTCTGTACGTCAGCTGAAGGGTGGGCAGCACCTTATTTAAAAGCATGCGGTACTCATCTGGGTGGCGCTCTTGTGCCATACAGGAGGATCCGTCCAAGAACTCGGTATCCTAAGATATCAGGAGCTGAACTCCAGATGCCCTCCTTCCAACATTTTCAAATGAACTAAACTCCCACCGCGGGCACTTAATGCAGCTATAAGCGCCGTGACATATTTTAGCAGTCATAAAGATTTGATGCGTGTGTAGGTGTGACACCACACACATCTCAATTCGCTGCGTTTTATGACTCCGGGCAGAGCTGAGCTTTGGAAAGACTGGAATTCTTGTAGAGAACACATTGTTTTGACATGATGACAGCTGTGATGCAGAAGTGCCTGCAGCAACTTGCGGATCTCACCCAGACTTTAACCATGATAAACAAAACAGCACAACATTCGCAAGCAGACATTGGCGACTGTTAGCAAAACAATTAAAAAAAAAAAAAAAATATATATATAATACGATTTCCTTATATAAGAATCAACAGAGTGTACTTATAATTCTTTTTCAGCATCATTGTGGGATTTTCTGGGGAAAACCATCTAGACCACTTTTTGATGTATTTTAACACGTTTACATTTAGCCATTTAGCATATGCTAGTTTTCTATCATTAACTATATCCTTACACTAATTCATTAGGTTGTTATCTAAAGGTGCACCGTTGGGTCAAACCCTGTTGGGAAGGAGTTAACCCAAATACCTAAGAAACAGATAGGACTTTTGTCATTGTTGAAGATTGCGCATGACTCAGCAGTATTGACATCTAGAGGAAGTTCATTCTGCCACCTACAGTAGGCGCCAGGATAGAAATGAGCATTTAACATGACTTCCTCCATCCCTGACCGTTCGAGCAGTTTTTTAACCATTTATAGTTGAAATCTCTGGAGACTCCTTCCATACATAGAAATTCCAAAAATGAATTGCTACTTAAATGTAGAGGAAATAAAGTTCGTCCTTCATTAACTGTAAACGCCCGTACGTATATTTTGACTCGGCAGAACGAGTCAAACCCTGAAGAAAAACACCCCTCTGAAATCACGTTAATGTTAAAAGGCTAAGCACCTGCACTACAGGGAAACGCACCCACTGATAACCAAAATAACCGTTCCATATTAACCTCTAGGACAGATATGAACCTCTGAATATCAACCTCTCTTGATTGCAATGTTCATTAAGCTTTTCTCGGTGCAAGTTCCCTCCCCCACTATCTTTCCTGAGCGAGATCAATATTAAAAGCTGCTATCTGCAAAGAATGGAGTAAGAGGCGCCAAGCCCAGCAGATGGATTTAGTTTTTCACTCAACTGTGAATGTGTCTTGGACTGACTAAAACTGGAAATGAGAAGCTGAGGTGCTTGCCAGGATCACCTAGTTTTTCCACCTTAGAAAGCAACATTGTCAAGAAGGACAAAGAGAAATATTTGGTTTCGGAGTAGGGCTGGGTAGACGCAATTCATTTATCTTTGTCCTGGTCGGGTTTATGATGGATTTGGAAGGCTATCACTGGAAACCTGAGAAGAATATGCTGTTTTGGATGGGATGGGAAGATGTCTACACATCCAAAGCCAAGTGTAGGGGAAAACCAGAGAACATGGGAATAACCTTTGGTTATTGGGAGAAAATGCAGAGGCCCATGCATCTTGACCCACGCCAAAGATCGAACCTGACGGGTTCCTTCAAGGAAGCAGTTGTGGTGTGACACTTTGTGGCACTTTGCTTTGCACTTGGCTGCTCAATCAGTGTCCAAGTCAGTGGGAGGCCAAGAACTTGAGTTGAGTTGAGATGCATATTTGTACCAGTTTTAACAAACTCTAACGTTATATTTGAAATACAAGGGGTGCTCAAAATAAAGCAGGATACAGTTATGAGAGTCGAAACTCCCTTTATTTCCATATATAATCCTCTGGTTCTGAGACACTGACCTCCCAGGAACTCCTTTAATGCTACAAACATGTGCAAAAAGACTTGTAGGGAGGTCAGGATGGTGTTTAGAATGTAGCGATAACTTCCAGCCAAGTTCCTGTAATGTGCAAGTGGTGTTGGTGAATGATTGTGTGTTGTCCATCGATTTTCAAGGATCAGACATTAAACTAGCTGACTGTTTATGGAAATGAGTACAGTGGGCTCTGAGCCACCTCTGCTGGAATCATCATCATCATCATCATCATCATCATCATCATTTATGGACATACGGCCTTTAAAACCTTTACAAATGTTTTACTGCAGCTATAAGTCTCATCAGCATACTGGGTTTGAATTCTTTTCCATATTTCACCAGTAATTTTGATCACAAGTCCCAATTTGACTTGAATGCCTCCCATAGTATAGGTCTGTCTCTTTTTTTTTAATTTTTTTATTATAGTTTATCGGGTATATGGAGAAATGATGCAATAGACAAGAATTTATGATCATCCAATTAAATGCTCTCTATAACAGATACTGTATGTTCTGCCCCTGGAGGAGTGTCTCAGTCTGCCATAGTAACTTGTTAGCAGTAAACATGGTATACCTTTTTTTTTTTTTACCGTTTTCTCCATTTCTCCTTTTTCCGAACAATACCTAATTCAGAAATAATGTATAGAACCCAATCATTTAGACGATGAAGATGTGCACGGCTGTGGTTATGAGCTAGGCACGTTTCAGAGGTTGTTTGATCAACGTAGGACTCTTTGGTGTTGGAATCTATTCCTTCCTTAGACTGAGCCAGAACACAACTTGTATTTTATCCCCCAAAATTAATTTCTCTGCTGTTCGCCAGCTCACAAAGCTACTGTCAGGTCTGCTTAGATTCAGTGGCGGTATAGTGCATCTTTTGTGCTTTTGCCTATTATGTAAGACAGTCATGCATATCAACATAGGTAATCTGGAAATCAGTCAACATTCTAAAAAGCCATTTTGTTGGCTGATGTTTGCACCATTCTAGGTGCAATACAGGATACAGGAGGGTATCACCAGAGCATTTCATTAACAATAATTTCCCCACCAAAAAAAAAACTTTACCCAACTCTACCCAAAAGCCTGTAAATGGAAATTACAGTCAGAATTTTAAATACACGGAGCTATTCATAATAAACACAATGGATAATGTTTTCTCCAATTATTACAACACAATTAGAAGCTAATGGTGATTATCTTGACCCGTGTTATCACTAAACCCTCATATGAGGAGCTGGTTCACGCTCTAAGCAGTATTCAGCTCCTCATTAAGCATGCAATCGTTTTCACCATGTTCGCTGGGTTTACTTTTCTTCTTTTTTTTTTTTTTTTTACCTTCCCCACTTTTACTCGCATTTTCCTCGCAGCTTGTTTTCTGTAGCCCACACATTTATATCCGAATGGCGCGCGGCTGGCGTCACTCCTTAGCTGACTTTTTCAACTTTCTGCCAACTCCTTTTCGCACGCTGGATATTTGCATTAATTAGCCAGACTCGGAGAAGCTGCACGATTCTTGCGGCAAGATGAATGCCTCCGAATGATCGCACTCCCTGCACCCCCCTCCCTCCCTCCCTCCCTCCCTCCCTGTCTTCCGCCTCACCGCCAAACACTGGAAGTAAATAAACACCTCAGCTCCCGGCGAAAGTGGGAAATTGAGCAGCGCGAGTGTCAGGACTGCGGCGGTGCAACGCTGCTTCCAAAACAGAACGTGTTTAGCTGTTTTTAAGACACTTTTAAACTGTGACACCATCAGAGGTTTGGGTGAGTTTTTGTCACACGTACCCATGAGGCTTTGCATAACAACACATACTGTAGATGATGACTTTATTATATGCACATATTTGGAATGTCGAATCTTCTGCAGCAGTCTGTGGGAGCACAATGATGAGAGCTGAAGCCATGACTTCTGGTGTGTAGAGTTTGTGGGTCTGTTACAGCTAACTGCCACATGACACTGCGGCGGCCTCGGACAATAAACATGCTACCTGGGTTATCTGCAGAGACGGCTTTTAATCCGCAATGGCTGAATTATTAACATGCCTTCCAGTTACAAATGACGCGCAGCTCCTGCAATTAGCCTGCAGACGCACCGTTCAAGCACTTCATTAGGCTGGGAGAGCTGCTGCATACGAACCCTGTGTTGCTGTTTTGGAAATGTGCACGCACTCTATATGTGCACTTTGCTGGGAAAATGTGAATGATTGCTATCTCGAGTATTAAAAAAAAATGTAAAAAGGAAAATAATTAATGCCTACTAACCAATTGGGTTATAAAATTGTACAACACTATGTTATTATAATACTGTCTATCATATCATATCATATCATATCATATCATATCATATCATATTATATTATGGGGCAGTGGTTGTTCAGGCAGTTGAAGCTCTGGGTTGCAGATTGGAGGGTCGCGGGTTCGAGCCCCAGCACAGCTGGGTTGCCACAGTTGGATCACTATGGAGTCCAGTCCACATAGTGTACCGTTGCTTCCTACTGTAGTTTATTAAATGTGTATTAGTGATGGGTCGTTCATTCTTTTTAAACATGTCTTTAACGTGACTCAGAAGAACGAGTCGTCTCAGAGAGTGATTCGTTCATTTTCTACCTGGTGCGCATACTCAAAGCATCGCAAAACCTCCGTAGGTTATGTACAGGAAACAGAAATGGGGACCTTTGAGTCTTTGATCCGAATTGTTCGTTCCTTTGTCACGTGACTCCCATAGACGCTATGAGGTGCAATAGATTCAAAAGAACGAACGACTCGGACTAGAAGATATGATGGTGAGCTGCGCATTCTGTTTATCGTAATAAGTCCTTAGATGCATTGTAATATTTTCATTACTTGAACTTCAGCCAAACTTTGTGTGTGTAGACGTGTTGGGGGTCTGTTTATTGAAAATGTCACATTTTATATTATTTCTGATCAAAAGAACGAAACGAACACAATGACTCAAAAAATGATTCGTTCATTTTGATGGCAGAGATTCAAAGAACCGAGTCACTAAAATGATTGCAAAAGTCTTAGTCACCCTGTGTTTTTTATTACCTAAAAAAAAATTAAAGATAATAATTGACTCAGAACGAATTCATTTCTCATTTTCAAAATCGTTCAACTTTTCATCCGTATACCAAAACAAAATGAAAAGTTACAGAAAAATATTTGTAAGCCAGGAAAGAAACCTGCACATTACATAAGCAGTCACTTTTCAGACTTTAAACAAAAGGGAAGCTGCACGGTCTCGCATGCAAAAAAGAAGCAGGTGCGACAGTCAAAGTGCTCAGACGAACTCTGGGTGGTTCTGCACTGACTCGAGGATCTTCAAAGCATTGTTACAACAAATTCTGACTTTGGTTCATTAATTACTTAATGAATTCATAATTTTTTTTATTTATTAACACCAGTTTGACATGATTTAGCAGGAAAGCACTGTAAGGTCTCCCGATCTGACCCCCTCAGACTTTTATCTTTGGGGTCATCTGTAGGCAATTGTCTATGGTGTGAAGATACGAGATGTGCAGCACCTGGAACTACGGATACTGGAAGCCTGTGCTGGCATTTCTCCTGCGGTGTTGCTATCAGTGTGTGAAGAGTGGGAGAAGAGGGTTGCATAAAGTTACATTAAAACCAAGCACACCATTGTTTTTCTTGTGAAATTCCCAATAAGTTTGATGTGTCACATGACCCTCTTCCTATTGAAAAAACAAAAGTTGGATCCACAAGATGGCCGACTTCCAAATGGCCACCATGGTCACCACCCATCTTGAAAAGTTTGCCCCCTCACATATACTAATGTGCCACAAACAGGACGTTAATATCACCAACCATTCCCATTTTATTAAGGTCTATCCATATAAATGGCCCATCCTGTATATTTCACGATCTAGTGCTGGAGAGGTGGAAACTTTCACAACCGATTCCTGGGAAACTCTGAGACATCAGCGAGGCGCAAAACTATTTCGATGGTAACAAATCAGTCACTTGTTAGGATTCTGACAGCGATAATCCCAGAGAACAGTCAAGGCTAGGAGTCAGCACATGGTTGTAAGAGAGTCATAAGTTCACAAATTGAACAAATATAAACAGACGCGAGTGTTCGCGTAAACTTACAACGTCCCATTTGTGCTATCATGCGTTCGCATGACATCACATCCCCAAGCATGATTTCAAACCTCCTGCTAATATCTCTAATGCACAATTCAAGTGACGACGGGCGCCATTATCTAAATAATCCTCCTGCAGAGATCGCTGTAGGATTCCAAATACTCATGAATAAGCAAACTAAAACTAAATAAAGAAAAGGCGTTCGAAAAAAAAAAAAGAAGAAGGAGCTCCTCATGACCTTGACTTGTTTAAATACTTGGTTGGTTGCATAAGGTTTTTAAGTCTGACAAAGCGGCCACTCCATCCGTAATAATGACCCGCAGACAGAGATGCACGTGCACAGGAGCGGAGCCAGCAAAAACGCAATGACCCGACGGACAAACAAAGGAGCGCGGCTCGCTAAAACACGGGCAGACGGGAAAGAGAGAGAAAATCGATGGAGGAGCTTTTGGACTGCGTCTGATGTCGCACGGCTAAACAGCTAGATATGGACAGACGCGATGAGTACAGTATTAAAGTATTTTAGATGAAGATCTCAAAAAAGAGGATAAGGATGACGTCATCACAATCATGATCATTATAAAGCATTTTGCACAGTATTGGTGTTTGAGTCAAACTGGGAGTTTTGGTGATAAGTTTGACTTTGAACGGCCCTCATATTGACATTCGAGAGCATTTACGCAATTCCGGACGAACACAGCAGTGTAGTTTCATTTAGTTTTTGTGTTCGAGACATGAAATTATGAGGAGCCGCATCACTAACCCTAAAAGCTTCAAATTGTATAACGCCGTCCTCATTGATTCCCCTGGAAAAATCAAACCCCCCACACTACAGCCTACACACGGAAGGAAAACTGAACTTCCCCACTTACGTTCGCAGACATTCTCTCAGACACACACCCGCACTCGCTATCATGCCCAAAAGAACCCTATTAAATTACCATTGTCTGACTTTGTGTTTTATTTCTAAGTGATCCCATTACTTTGCAGCCTCTGAACAATTACAAATCCATTGAGCGCATTCACGGCAACTCGAACTAGAACCGGAGATGAGATGCTCTTGTGTCTCCTCTCTCCTCTTTCTGTCTCTCTTCGGCCTTTTGTTTTCTTCAAAAGGGGCTCGCGCTCTTCCTCTCCGGCTGAGTAAAAGGACAAAAGAAGTAAGCAGGCTGAGCATGTGTAATAAAATATTGTATACATAGATATACAGTATATATATATCGTTTTTTTTTCTTCCCAAAGCGAGCCAACTTTCAGCCTTGTTTGCACGATCTGCTCATTTGGCGTCCACATGTGCAAGGATTACAGTACAAGCAGCGAAAGGAAGCGTTGCACCCGGAGTCACGGAGTCGAAAGCAGGCCACCGTGAAGCTTTTGTTTACTTGCGCACTTTGGAAACTAGACAGCTCTTTACTTTTAAATAATTCATGAATGACGTTCAGGCTTCGGAGCACCGTTTGAAAACCAGTGCCGCTGATGCCAAGCGCTGTAATGGAAACGCTGCTTTTCCGAGAAACAGGAAGGAGATTAATAGAAAGAAGAAAAAAAAACGTCAGAAAAGGAAAGTGCACCTGCTCTTTAATCAACTCGACGTCCTTAAACGTGAAAGCTGGGAATAGATCGGACTGATATCAGAGCTGGATATTCAAGCGCCTTTTAGACTGCAATTTATTGGATTGTTTTTTTTTCTTTCTTTTTCTTTTTTCTTTCTGTGTGTGTTTGGCGAGTGCGTTTTGTGTTTCGGATCAAGGCGGGGGTTCGGACACTGCCAGGACACACACTGCTTTGTCCATCTGTATGACAGCCCCTAGTGCAGGTCTCTCACCTACACAATCACCTCTAAATAATGGAGCAGGGACAAAGAGAGAGGAACCACAGTGTGTTCTGCCCACACACACACACACACACACACACACACACACACACACACACACACACACACACACACACACACACAGCCAGAGGGATATGCCATTGTTTGGTCCAGCTGGAAAAAAGAGAGCAGTTAAGCATGTAGCCAAGAGACAGGGTGAAGTGTTACACGACCTCTATATGGGATTTGACCCCTGATGTGCCTCAGTTTAGTGTTGCAGGTCAAATCCATCCTGGCTTCATAGTTTGCTTTTTTTTTTTTATATCCAGCAAATGCGTGCTACTGTAAATCAAGCAATGTGTGTCGATCTTGGACATTTTCTGACGACGACGATGATGATGATGATGATGATGATGATGATTAAACAATACATATTGATAATAAAAGACTTTCCTGTTGTAGAAAAGTTAAAGCATTGCATATAAAAAAATCCTTGCACTGGAGACTCCTTCCAGATAAAAGTCTTATCTCTGGACAAAACAAACAAACAAACAAGTAAACAAAAAAAAAACATACAGTATTGAATCCCACTAATCGAGCTATTATGATAGAAACCAGTAATTAAAATCACCACATTATTTTAAACATGCGATTTGTCTTGTGGTGGATTTACAGAGACATATCTGCTGATAATTCATCATCAATCTTCCGGCCAATCAGAATCGAGAACTATGAAAACAGCTCTGGGTTATAATGAATCTTGCAAGTTCAGCTGAAATAAATAAATAAATAAATAAATAAATAAATAAATAAATAAATTTAAGTACTGTACAGGTCGATGATTGTTCCCTGAGGTACAATATAAATACAGCCTCAAAGGTAAAACAGTCCCTGAAGGCCATTTATGTACCTTTACAAGGTGCACTGCATCCTCTACGTCCTTGGCTTCGACCACCACTGGGAGGCTTTTTTATATTCGGAAAAGTTGAGTTAAAAGGTGAGGTAGGTGTTTTACCTTTTCCTGATTTTCAACAGAACTGTACTACAAACTGTATTTGTCATAATTTAAAAATATCTTGCAGGACCGGCGGTGTGGCGGCTTAGTGATTAGCCCTGACGCCTTGCACCCCCAGGGATTCCCACCTCAGCGTTTGTGTACATGGAGTGTACACGCCTGCTTGGAGGGTTGCCTCTGGGTTCTCTGGTTTCCTCCCACAGTCCAAAAACATGCAGATTAGACTTACTGGTGTTCCCAAATTGCGTGTAGTGTGTGAATGCATGTGTGAATATTGACTGGAGGTCCTACCACAGTCTTAAAACTGGGAATTGGGAAAATCGGTCACCATGGTGCTGAGTTGAACTACAGAGGTTCCTAGATGGATGGATAGAGATTATCCATCTGGCGAACGTTTAAGAGTTTACAACCTTGTTTGATTATTCTGATTATTCAGAATCATATTCATAAATGATTCCCTGGTTTAAACATAAGCCACTAAACGAAGAGGAAGATTCACTGATCCAGACAGGAATGGAATAAAAGAGCAGAGTCTCGTTTATTAACAGTGTGATTCACTGATTCCAACAAAAACTACTCAATGATAGAAGTGAATATAGGATTGACTTATTTAAACCATGAATCAAAACGGATAGCTAGCTAGCTAGCTAGATCAACAACAGATATGTTTTGTGTTTGCTTCATTTTGGTGAATATCAGCCTCAAATCCGGGAAAATTGACAACTTGATATGTGATATTATGATTACTTCATACTTATGCAGTAGTAAAAACATACAGTGTAAATATACACCCTTAAACATTCTTAAACTGTTAAACAAAACAAAACAAAAAATAATAATAGCATTAGTATTAGCATACCAGGGGGTATTGAAAAGTTTTAAGACTAGTTTTGTAATGTTGCAATGAGTAAGCACTTTAGCTAAAGTTACCTCTTCAGTGCTAGCTATTTGACATTGTGTTTGATAAAATCTAGCCAGTGCTAACATAGTATTAGATAGCCAACTAGCTAAGCATTGGACTATTGTATTGTGTAATAAAATCAATTAGACAGACTTGCTAGCGAGTTATCTACTCTTAAGTGGATAGAGCCTGTTAAAATCTAAGTCAAGCGCTAGCAAGTTAGCTTAGGCGTATTTTGGTAGCATTGTAGGAACTTAGCTAATTTTCCAAACACTACAAAATAACTTTTTCAGAAGGTAACTGTACAGCAAGATGAAGTAGTTAACTAGAATGTTCTAGAAAAAAAAAAATTATGGTATGTCGTTATTTGACGTACATTTTTCATAGTTCAGTGTAATACTTGTGCACCTTTCGTAGTAGCTGGCTACTTTATCACAAAAGATGCTAGGCTTTAGCTTAGCTATTTTAAATCATGACAAAGTATAAGTGAAAATTCTATTTAAAAAATATCAATACATTTTTAGTCCCATTAGCATGTGGAAAGTCACAGTCGCTCTGCCCTCTAGAGACGAAAGCATCTCGGCGTGAACGCTACAGTATATATATATTTTTTGCGAAGGACACAGGGAAAAAAAAAAAAAAAAGCCTCAAGCGTGACCCACACCACCTAAAACACACTTGATTAATATTAGTTGTCACTGCAAAGTGTGTCACCCTGTGAGGATTTTACCCACCATGACTACTAGCAACGCTCTGACAGGACGCTAGGGAGGGGAGGCGAGCAGCTAGCGTACGTGTAGGGGCGCAGACCCGGCCTTGTCCACAGGTCACGAAGCACAGTGATGGAAAACAGAGCAAGAACAAAAGCGCAGACACACCTGCTGAGTAAAACCTCATAATCACATTAAACTTAATACACACACACACACACACACACACACGAATCAAAGATAATAAGGATCCAACTTCATTATCCGATCTCACGTCAGCCAGGATAAGGAATTAACTCTGCGGATATACAAGCACCGCCCGCAAGCATCAGCGTGACTCATTTCTCCCCACAAATGATGGGGGGGGGAAAAAAAAGGCGACCAGAGATTAAGAGTTTAAAAAACGAAATAAATAAAAATAACACAAAGTCTTAATTTACAATGAGAAGAGAAGAGGAAACATTTCTTATGTCCTCTCTCACGTTGTTGGAAAGCCACAACTCGCACTCAACTGTAAGAGGTTATATTTATTCAAAGTACTCACTAACTAAACTAAAAACAGGAAACATCCCAATCACAAATGAGCATTAAACAAAGTAACCAATTAGCACATGCTTTTACTTCAGACCTGTGAGCAACAGCACCAGATAAACTTTAGAGGAAATTTGTTAACGACTTGAGCTGGGAGAACCTAAGAGACACCAGTTTAAACCCCTATAACTAGCTAATTAAATAACACAACAACAAGTGTGACTCCCTGAAAAAAAAAGAAAAAAAAGTTAGATGTACTAGCTTTGTCAAGATTCATTTTCTATTATAACAGATCTATGAGGGGCGGCACGGTGGTGTAGTGGTTAGCGCTGTCGCTTTGCACCGCCAGAGTCCGGGTTCGACTCCCGTCTCTGTGTGCATGGAGTTTGCATGTTCTCCCCAATTGCCCATAGTGTGAGTGTATCTATGAGGGTGAGTCAAAAATGATTTATAAGTGCGGTGCAAGAAAAAAATGAATGCTCTACTTGTGATTCGCACTTTTACCTGGTGTCGAAACAATTCACGGTAGAGCAGAAACAAAATTTATACTCTCAGATAGTCCAAAGAAGGTAAAACTTTCTTAAAGACAATCACCACTGAGACACGGATTCATCACTGCGAGTGAATTAAAGGGGAAACATCCTCAATGGCCACCTGAGGAAAAAGTTCGAAAGTCAACCATCAGCTGGAAAATTCAATGCTTAGAGTTTCTGGAACATCATCAGGAAAAAGGTTTAACAACAATCAACAGTGCTGATTACACTGGGACGCTTACCGAAGAGCTGAAGAACACACTTCAGATTAAACTCAGACGACTGATATCCAACGGCGTCGTGACCTCGCATGACGATGCACATCTGCACACTTCTGTGACGCGGGTGTTAAAGCATCCGCTCTATAGTCCTGATCTCGCTCCATCAGACTTTCACCTGTTTGGTCGCCTGAAAGCAGAACGAGGAGGACGAGGAGTGGCTTCTGATGAAGAAGTGAAGACGGAGGTGCATTTGTAGCTGGATAAGTTAATCAAAATGAATTTTGATTGTGTAGATACACTGACAGTCAATGAGGCCATACTTTTTAACATAAGTTTTATTTTAGAACCCAAAACTGTTTTTGTTTCATATAAATCATTTCTTGAGGTTGCTGACATGCATTAACAAAGATTTAAAGTTTCAAGAATCACTTAAACACGGTAAATTTAACAAAAGAAAATGGCGTCTAACACACACAAATTCACCCCAGTCAATAGCGGGTGTGGCCCCCATGTGCATTGATGCAGGCGGCCATCCTTTGGCGCATACTCCTGACAAGACGGAGAATAGGCAGGCCACGGTACAACCCATACGTCCCGCGATCTCGCTGTAGCTCAAGCCGGCTTCCATCATACCCAGTGCCCGGAGACGCTGTTCACGTGATAGACGTGGCATGATGACGTTCACTGGACTAATAACGGTGGTCTTTATTGGGCCCTTATATAGGCCTCCATAACCAATCCTCAAATTATTCATGTACGCACTGGGTATTGCACCATGGGTGTTTGGGCCACGTTTGAAAAGAGACCATCCCGTGTGCAATGAACTGCGAAACCATGACAACTCAACATTGTCTGAACTACCCAAACAGCAAGATATCAGCAAATCCACAAGGATCATTTCAAACCCCAGTACAAATAGAAACACTCGTACATTTATACCTGAAAGTTTCTATTGACTGTCAGTATAATTTAATAAGACCTCAAGAGTTTCTTCACATTTAAAAAAAAAAAAAATAAATAAAAATTTTTTTACTGGAAATAATTAAGAGGAGGAGCAAGAGAGGAATTTGTTTACAACTAGAGCTGGTGAAAGCTCACAGACATCTAATTAAGCTAACTAGCCACAAACAAATTGAATAACACACTAATGATGGTTGTTTGTTTTTCCACACGTTATGGCCCAGCCTATGTCCAATTAAAAAAATTGTATATATAAGTTGTTTTAAAGGTCTTATATTTGCCCATTTCTTTAACAAGTGAACGCAGCCCTCAGTGTGTGTGTGTGTGTGTGTGTGTGTGTGTAGCTAATCTAGAAAATAGATTTTGTTCAATAGGTGTCTTTTAAAGATGAATACAATTTCTCCAACTTGTCTAAAAGTTGGACGGCACTTTTTATTAAGTCATGAGATGTCTTTTCATGCGCGCGTAACACATCATGTTCCTACACTGTCAAACAGCAAATCCATTCCGCTAAAGAGGAAATGTAGCGTGAACTCGCGAATTTTCTCACAGCCGTGTCAGTAATTAAAAAGGCAGCTTGGATGGCGGATGGCGCCGCTTCAACCCGAGCCCCTTCTCACCCTGGCTGTAAGCTCACGGCAAGCTCGTCAGACGTTGCCTGCGGTGCAAATCCTCGCACGTCAGCATTAAGTGCGAGAGAAACAGTGCTAAATTCCTCCTCAGCCCCTCCCGATCGAGGTGTGAAGGCGAGCGGAGCCGAGATGCTGGCACCGACTCCGCCTCGCCCGGTATGCGCAGGTTTCCGGAGATGAACAATTACTTTGATGCATAATTGATGCCCGGGTCTCCTCTAAATGTTTAACAAATCCCTGCAGGGCTGGAATACTGTCTCAGTGTGAACAAGACAGAGTGTGTTCAGAGTTTAAGGTCCTCAGTTGAACCTGTCAAAATCTCTTGCAGCGTTATCAGCATCACCCTGACTGCATGGTCTCGTACACTAGCTCTTAAAAGTCTTAGACCACTTCTATGGACATAGAGCTGTTAGGACTCGTACCGTATTTTTTTCCCCATCTGGCTGGAAGTAAGTCCGTCTCCAAACATTAGACATGCTAATACAGAAGCTTTCGAGTTATTATTTTGCCCTAATTCACTTTTTCCCCCCCTCTGTACTGCTGTTTAAGAGGCAGAGTGAGTTCTCTAATTATGCAAACCGTACAGTTGTAGAAGCATGTACACAGGCCTTTCCAATTAAATTGGAATCTCTACGTGTCTACAAGGATCACAATGAGGTAAAATACACAATATGTCTCCATATCCAAACTCGAAAATGAGCTCTTAAGTGACTGTGTGATTATGCCCGTGGGGTTTCCATTTCCTGTTTTAATATTGCTTACTGACTAATTTAAATCTCATCTCACTTTTTCCATGTACTCTGCCTTAGCGGTGTTATTTCTCCTATTATAACTAGTGTTTTTTTTTTTTTTTGTGCTGCAATTTTTGTCTTGCCGGAGTGCAACATGGATGAAAAAAGAAAAAAATTTTTTTTTTTAATTTTTTTATTAGTAGTATTATACATTGATAACAATAAAGTGTAGGTTAATGTTTGGGGTAAATTAGGGCAAATATTGTCTGATTGTCTAGATAGTCAAGTAAGTATGTACAACGGTACGGTTTGACCATATATAGTAGCATGGCACTATGGAACATGTACCACAAAACTTGTTTACTTATAATAATGGATATTTTATATATTCCTTAAATGCAAAAATGTACATTGAAACTTTTAATAATAAATACAATACTATAGTACGTCCTGTACCATACCAATATTATGCACTAACATATCTAATATGGTACAGTATGTGTTCAAACAAACCATATCAGATACCTAGCCAATAAGTACCTCGATACTCACTAAAGTATTGTGGCACACACCATGGTATTACCACGGTACTAAATGAATTGCCACAGCACCTGCTGTGGTACTCTACAAAAGTCCTATGAAGCCTACCATGGTAATGTCTGAGGTACCATGATGATAGTATGATCATAATACCATGATCTTATGGTATTTACTATGGTTTAGTGTAGTAAAGTTTCCTATTGCGTTTACAGTTTATTCACACACAGATCCAGACACCTTTGCCGTATGCCCTCCTTCAGACACCCTAAAACCTACAGTAGATAGGAGTATTGTAGCAGAAAATTTCTGTATAGATGGTCTGGCCCCTGGGGACAAATTCCCGATCCACAATGCTGCAAATGTGGAAAGAGATGAGGATCATGCACTTGGTCGAGCTGCAAGACCTGCCTCGCCTTTTTTGGTCGTGAAGTTGATGGGCTCTTCCACTGTGAAGACTATTGCTTCGTCCCAGGGTCATACACGTACACCCAAGTTTCATCACCAGTAATGATCCTCGACATGAAGGGAGGGTCATCCACGGCACGCTGACTGAGTTCTTGGCAGACTTTGCTATGATGTTCCTTCCGCCGAACTTGGCAACAGCACGGCGCATGTTCAAATCACATGTGAGGATTGCCTGGACTGTTCCATCATATGACGCATCGACAATGCCAGCAATGTTCTGGATTGTTCTCCAGTGATCATCATGCACAAGTTACCAAATAGTTATTATTATTATTTTTTGATCTTGTTGAATTTCTTCCCGATCTCGTTGTCTTCCGGTGATGTTCTTCCGTTCTTGCCATTCAAAACAGCTCAAACAACTCATTGCAGCATCACCGTAAACTTTCACAATCATGCCAGGTTAACACAGAATTTCACATTCGCTGTTTGTTCTAACTTGCTGTCCATGATGAAATAGCAGACGTGGTAATGGACATGGTCAAAATAGCACCGGTTGCGCAGCTCCCAACGTACGTGCACGGGACAATGACTTTTGGCACATCGACTGATGAAGCTTGGTGCTGCCATCTGTTGGTCCGTTACAAAACTAGACTCGAGACATTTTGATAATACCTCGCGAAATCTACATATCAACTAGCAAAGTATAGCATGAATCGCATGCTAGCCCAAGCTATCCATATTTTTCAGCTCAGTGTCAAATTAAATGGTTTCTGACTTAAATGGTAATAATTATGGTTGTTTTGTCTTGTTTCCAACGTGGTAAATTTTAGCTAGCCACATACAGTACAAGTAACAGATTGGTTTGTTTTTGATGGCGAATGTGATTACAGTTTAGTACTTTCTCGGTCATTTGTCAGAAAATGTAAGGGAAATGTTGCTATGTCTCATTCATACTGTCACTATAAATTCCTATTGTCTCCATTAAGGCATTAGCGCATACATGCTAATTAAGCCAAGTTACAAGCTACTGTATAGTCATGAGCTAGCTTAAGCTTCTGCGTTCATATTTGTGTACAAGTAGCGTTAATGAGTTGTGGCTGCTTTCCTGACTGTTCACTATGGCGCTGATGCTAATGGGAGGGTAATTGGCTAGATGTAATATGTCCTCCTTCATTCGGCAACACATCTGAGTAAATTCTTTTGAGTAAAAGTTTTCAGACTGTTTTGTTTTAGCATTTCTCTTGGATTTACAAACCTACAGTATAAGGCCACATGCTAACTCGCTAAATTGTTCTCCTGTTTCATTAGCTACTGTACCATAAACCTCCCCGGGTAACTAGCACCCGTGTTCTCATGAGCGCCACCTTGAAACATGACTTTTCCTTCTCATGTATACAATTTTAACTCAGCATGTGTAGAAAAAAAAAAAAAAGACACCGAGAGCCTCCTCCTCCGAATCCAATTGTTTGCTTCTCTGTGTTTCTTTGTATTTCTTTGTTTGTTTTTTTTCTTCGCACACCCACTCACACGCTAACTTGCACACACACACACACACACACACACACACACACACACACACACACACACACAGTCAGTGCAGTGTTAATAAAAGCTTCTCAGTGTGTGAGACTGTACAGGTGTGTGGCTACCCGCTCTAAGCCAGCGCCATGCGGCGGGCACAGACCTGGCAGCTGGTGTGCCAAGCCGCTCGTCCTCCGCCATCTTAATCGCTCCATCTGAGCCTCGCTTTCACCTCCATCTCTCGCCGTCCCCTTCTCGCCAACTCTTTTCGCCACGTTCAGACTGGCTTTTTGTCCGCATGGCCGCGTGTGAGAGTGTGTTTTCACGAACAAGAGAACAATATTTGCTCACGAGGTACTAAGGGAAACTATGGTCTATTGATTGGCCCTCGAGTGAATTGGTGCTATGATTCAGCGGTGATCTAAATTTTGAGGCTAAGCTTTGAAACAATGACTCGTTAATTCGGCACAGTGGGACCGGCTGAGCTTCCCTGCAGTTTAAACAAACACGGCTAAATGATTCCCTGCGAATTATCGCTCAACAGCGTACCAGCCGTAATCAGTCGATGAGCCAGAATGCCAATTATACCCACAAAAAAAAAAAAAAAAAAAAAAAGGGGGCCAGGGAAAGGATTAGCAAAGCTCAAAAATCTGCAATCCTGCTGGTCTGACAAAGAGTATTTGATTAAGATGTGACTTTTAAACCCTGATGAGAGGGATCTTGAATTATTATTATTATTATTATTATTATTATTATTATAGAAATTATTTTAATATTTCTTTAAAGCAAAACAATCTTTGGTCTTAAATATTAGGTTCATTGTCTTATTAAAATATTAGTAAATAATGTCCATTATTTGTAATGATCTAAAAAAATGTGACAACTATGTGCTAGGCGCTACATATATTGTTTTATAGAAATTTATTCAGTAGTTAATCAATTTATGAATTTCATATTGACTAACATAACATAAATTCCGTAATTTAGACATAAGACTTTTATAACAGAATAATCAGTGATGGTGGTGGTGGGGACGGGGACGGGGACAGGGACGGGGACGGGGGGGACGGGGGGGGGGGGTGATGAGATGTTATGTAAGGTGACTTTTATTTATTTATTTTTTGCCTCTTTCCAAAATAGATTAAGTTCATTACTTTCCTCAAAATTCTATAAACACTACCCCATAATGACAATGAAAAAGGAGTTTGTTAGAAATCTTCAAAACTGAGATAGCATCCACCTGTGGTAAGTTCAATTGATTGGACACGATTTAGAAAGGCACACACACACACACACACATCTGTCTATATAAGGTCCCGCTGTGAACAGAGCACAAACCAAGCTATGAAGTCCAAGGAAATGTCTGCAGACCTCCGAGGCAGAATTGTATTGAGGCATTTTTGAGTATGATGCTACAGGATGGTTGCTCTTCTGGAAGGTTCCCTTTCCACAGAGATATCCTGGAGGTCTTTCAGAGTGAACATCGGGTTCCCTGATTAAGGCCCTTCTCCCACGATTGCTCAGTTTGGGCAGACGACCCGCTCTAGGAAGAGTCCTGCTGGTTCCACAATTGTTCCAGTGGCGGTTCTACCGAGCTCATCATCCTATCTCTAAAGGAGGAGGCAGCTACTCTCATGAGAACTAATTTCGGCCGCTTGTAACCAGGATATATTTAATTGATGATTCATTTTTTTTACTAACTCATTCCCCCATTTTGGTTAATTTGTGAGCACACAGAGTTTGTTCCCACGTTTTGGTTAATTTATGTTCGTGAGATAATTTGTTCGAGTCTGTTGGTTAACTTGTGCACTGGATGCAATTCCTGGATACAGTTCCTACAGTATTTCTTGGTTCATCTCTTGGAATAAATTCATTCACACGTTTTCCTAAATGCTTGTTAAAAATTTGTTCCCAATTTTTGATTCATTCAGAATTATACATACAGAATCATTTGTTTCCAGGTGTTGACTTTTTTTTTTTGTTGTTTCCCATTTGTTCCCATGTGTTGGTTTATTTGTGCAGGTGAGACACAATTCATTCCCATATTTTGGTTAGTTCTTGTCCACCAAACACAGTTTGTCCATATATATATATATATTTTTGTTTTTTGGATAACTTATGTGGACATGATGCAATTTGTCCCCATGTTTTAATTAACTCCTGTGCATAAGACAATTTGCTCCTGTGTCTTGGTTAATTTGTGCAGACGACACAATTCATTGATATAATTTGGGTATTTCTTGTGTACAAGATACAATTTCGTTCTTATTTTCTGATTAATTCACATGCACAAGATGTATTGTACTATAATTTGTTCCCAGTTTTTGGTTAATTGTGCATGAGATACAATTCCTTCCAATATTTAGCTTATTTTCTTGTTCGCAAGATGCAACTTGTTCCACTAATTTAGTTAATTTGTGTGCAAAAGAAACATTTTGTTCCAAATTCTTGACGAATTCACATGAACAAGATATAATTAGTTCCCACATTTGGCTTAATATACAATTAATTTCCATATTTTAGTTCATTTCTGTGCTTTTATAATTCTTTCCTCTGTTTTTTTGTCCACAAAACATAATTTGCTTCCGAACGTTAATTCAGACGAACGAGACACAATAATTAACAACTTTTGGTCAAAGCAATTTGTCCCCAAATTTAGCTAAATCAGTGTGTACAAGCCACAATTTATTAATTCCTCAACTCATTTAACACAAGTTTTGGGTAATTTGCACACCTGAGGTACAATTCCTTCCCACATTTATTTTTTTTATTTTTTATTTTGGTTAATTTAAGTACAGAAGATACAATCCGTCCCTAAGTTTTGGTAAATTTGTGCGCACAACATACCAAAAACAAGTGAACTAACTAAACGTACAGTATATGTACCATGTCCACTCTGGGGCTCCGTCATGAAATATCGTCCCTTCACATGTTTTTACTGTCTCTTGGAGTTAAAAATGAGAATAAACGTGAAAGCGTAAACTCATCTGTCCTGAAGACCTTCCCTACGGTGAAACCGCTCTGTCTCAAAGTGCTTACACTGACTGAAGTGTCGTCCTTCCTAAATGCTTAAATAAACGGCTCCTCATCGAACACTTCATTTTTCGTTGTTAAGTAGCACTTCAAAAAAAATAAATAAAGATTTTTTTTTGTATGCTCATTCTGTGCACTTCTTAGTAATGCTGAAATCATAAATACCTTTTGACAATTCCAAAATGAAGATTTTATACCTAACCTACACACATCAGGACACATAATTACTCTTCAAGAAAAAAAAAAAAAAACAACAACATTCACGTGCAGTACGAAAATGTAAAGCAGACATTCCGATACCTACTGAGACTCATCTATCACGGTGCAATAATCTCATTCTACAGAAATCCCCAGATTATAGTTCTGCTAATCTGCTGCTGAAAGACAGCTAGCGCCATGTGCTTTTATACTAAAGCTTTAGCACACAGTGTCTTGTCTAGATAGCGAGACATTATGCACATACATGTCGAAGGGATTTAGGGCCCTGATGACAGACCGTGTGCTCTGATTAGCATTTCACTGATCTACAATAAAACGACAGCATTCAGTTACTGTAGAACGTGTATTCCTGCTGTATCCGTCTCCTTTCAATGACTGCTGCATGATTGTTAGGGGCAGTTTGATTGTAAGGAATAACCCTTAGAGGGCGCTTCGTGCCTGTGGACTATTGTGTATGTGAACTTTTCCCAGGTTGCACCTGTGTCACATGGTTATTGAGATCACCTGTGCCCTGCTTAGCCATAGGAGCATAAATAGACTTTGGGTTTGGGTTTAGTTTGTCGTGCCTCTGGACTAAGGAATAGGGGTGAACACAGGGTCCTCGAACCACTTCAAACAAGCCACAGGTGAGCTCAATCAAAAACCATGCAACACAGGTGCACCCTGGGAAACGAAGTCCCCGCCGAAGTCAACATACACAATAGTCCATAGGTGCAAAGTTTTTCCTAGCCGAGTATTTTAGAGAACTGCCGGATCAGTCTACAGTTACTCAAGTAATCACTCTTTACGAACACGTTAAGCAGAAAAGCAGAACTGCTTCGCGCTCAATTGAACAATGCCGGCGGGACAATATGGTAGCGGTAACGAAGCCCAGAGCTACAACCGTGATGCTAGATTTGCGCTTAGAAAACTCCCTAAAGCTCATGAGATGCAAATGAACCTTTAATTGCCGAGAGCAGATTCCGCCGCGACGGCTCATTTGTTAGCTGTAATGGAATGCCGCAATACGTTTGGTGACGTCGCGACCGATTTAACGAGTTCGAGCGAACGGAGCGCGACAGTGACATACCCGTACGGGCTTCGCTTTTATCTAAGCCGCTTCAATATGTTCCACTTGCCTGGATCAATCCATCAATGGGTGAATTTTTATTACAAAGGCCGTCTGTAAAAGTGCAGTGTGCCAGTCAGGTGGCAAATATATTTCTGTTTTTCTTTTCGAGGGCTTGGAGGCGGATGACTGATGGAGTTTGGGCGCTGGGTTTTGGAGGAAGGGGGGGGTGGGTGTGAGCTCTGGCTGCCTAGAGAGGGATGAGGGGAATATGAGAGAGAGAGAGAGAGAGAGAGAGAGAGAGAGAGAGAGAATACACAGGGAATCCACTCGGGTGATGTGTTCATCAATGGTAACCTATTATATCGGCGTCCTGTGACACCGGCTCGGGAACATCTGTGCATCTCGTACTCATTGACCCACTTCAGACTGCCAATTTCTCTCTTCCTTTCTCTCTCTCTCTCTCTTGCTGTTACACACAAACACACACACACACACACACACACCACACACTTCTCCCCTGGCCGTTACCTAACCTTCTGCAGGGAGATTTGCTGTAATGCAGTCGCATTGTCACCGTTTCACCTTCTGCATTCATCTTTGATATGTGTTATGCTGCGCATTCTCATATTGCCTTTATAAAAATCTGTCAAGGAAGTGATTTAAAACTCTACATTTTTTGACACACACACACACACACACACACACTGTGTATACAGAGAATTTGGACTGCGGTTTCACCCTGTAGTTGGAGAGTTACATTAGGTTTTTAGCATCCCCGAGATCCTTATGAGTGCCGTGACAGGAGGAAAGAGAGATTTATGAGATCCAGTCTCGATACCGTCTGGATGCAATTCAAAATACGAGCGCGTTACGGTTTGGATGTCGACTCTTATGCAATAGTAAAAATACTGCTGATAGCAACAACTTCCTTAATTTATTTAGAACAAACAGCAGACAGAGAGGAGCGAAATCACGTCAAACAGCGTCTAAATCGTAACTTATGAGTAATACTGTCTTGGTTGTTATTTCTTCCTTTTTTTTTTTTTTTTTTTTTTTGTTTGTTGCAAAAATCCAATGTTTACAGTGAGAAAATCCAAACTTTGAGAACACCCAGCGAAATGAAACTGATAGTGATTTGAATCACGTTCATGAATCGTTGTGAGCTGATGTGATAAGATTTTGTGGTTGGCACCAGTGTTGGGTGTAACACATTACAAAGTAACGCGTTAGAGCACTTGGATCACTTGTTTGATGTAACGAGTAATCTAACGCGTCAGGTTACTCAGCTACTTTTTCAAAAATGTACTCAGACAATTTATGTAATCCGTGAGCCAGACTGCAGTCACTCCCAATCCATTAGTGTGTGTGAGAGAGAGAGAAAGTCGTCCTACAAGCTCCGCCCCCGATAGCCCGCCCCCTCTGTTATTCCTGCTGTTATACCTCTATCTCACCTGTGCGGTTTGACCGACGCACAGAAAGATGGAAACCTGATCACAGCGCCGAAACTCGCGGAGAATCATGATGAACCGCACTTACGGCCGCCGCGCGAATCCGCGTATGTGAGACAGGGGTATTAGTAGTAAACAGATTATGGGCCGAACTTCACTGAGTGATGATGGTAGAATAATTATAAAGGTCTTGATTAGACCAACCTGCATGAGGAAGCACAAAGGAGTTTTTCATTTTCTGCAATAGAAAAGTGCTCGAACTAGTTACTTTGATCAGGAAGTAGCGCTGTAATGTAACGGATTACTATTTGAAGACAGTCATTTTGTAATGTACAGTAATTAGATCCTTTAAAAAGTAACGTCCCTCAACACTGGTTGGTGCAAAATATGGAGATTAAGAAAACCTTCTGGGTGCAAAATCCTCCATCATCAACGATGGTCGCTGTCGCAAAGCAGCTTTACAGAATCAAAGGAAAATTATGGAAACGAGTACGAAATGTGTACGAATCAAAATGGTGAGATCATCCTTTTTCTGGACTGTACTGTGTACATGGCAGTAACTAACTCCCAGCCGAGTACTGTGCAAGTGGTGTTGGTGAAATGATTGTGTGTCGATATTTGTTGATTTCCAAGGATCAGATATTCCACTCAGTGAACGTTTACGGGAATAACCGCAGTGGACTCTGAGCCACCTCGGCCCGGACAGTCATTCACTGATGAATAGTCTTCGTTAAGAAGTTCGTACCGTTCAAATGTTTCACTGCGGCTAAAAGTCTCATCACCACACTGCGCTTGAAGTCTTCTGTCAATGGCAATCAGATTTACACCTTCATGCACAAGAAATATCATCACAAGTCCCAGTTTGACTTGAACGCCCCCATAATATATAATAATAATAATAATAATAATAATAATAATAATAATAATCTTACAAATGTTATATATTATTACATGTATTACATTCACAGGAATTTATTTTGTTTGTAGGAAAGTAAAAATCTTTATCTTAATTTTTTTTTTAAATAAAATGTAATATTGCATTTGTGAGAAAGGCATTACATTTGTAGGATTATTACGTTAAACGCTGCAGATTTGTAATCCGTCTGTGGTTGGTTACGTATGGATAAAAAAAAAGGTCAAAGTAGAATAAAAAAAGAAAAATAGAATAGCAATAGAACAACAGAGTTATTACAGTAAAGTGTTTCCATATTTTTCTGCAGTTTGAAGCTTTTTCTTTATCTTTATAAAAAATAAACAAAAGCAATAATATTTTAAAAATATCATCAGATTTGACATATCAAATCTTCCTGCATTTAGTAAAAAAGACCTTGAATAAATGAATAAATAAATAAATAAATAAACCTAAAAATTGAGTAAATTATATATATTCTTTGGTGTATTATCCAAGCATGACTAGTTGCCATAGAAACGATAAGATATTAGAATGAAATCATAAAAAAAAAAAAAACACTCAACTTTCTCTCCTTACAGACATATCTGTTATCATCTGACCAATCAGATTTCAGAATTGCTCAGCGCTGCGGTATAAATCACCCATACTACATTTTACATGCGCACACAGACCCACAGACTTTCTCTCTTTCTCTCTCTCTGTCTCTCTGTCTCTCTGTGTCTCTCTCCGTCTCTCTCTCTGTCTCTCTCTGTCTCTCTGTCTCTCTCTGTCTCTCTCTCTCTCTGTCTCTCTGTCTCTCCGTCTCTCCGTCTCTCTCTCTCTCTGTCTCTCTCTGTCTCTCTGTCTCTCTGTCTCTCTCTCTCTCTGTCTCTCTCTCTCTGTCTCTCTGTCTCTCCGTATCTCTCTCTCTCTCTGTCTCTCTCTCTCTCTCTCTCTGTCTCTCTCTCTCTCTCTCTGTCTCTCTCTCTCTCTCTGTCTCTCTCTCTCTCTCTCTGTCTCTCTCTCTCTCTCTG
>JAAGKR010004152.1:0-65045 GCA_011419295.1 Clarias macrocephalus
ACGCTCTATATCCACACTTGTGGGAAGGCCTCTCGTCCAATCAGATTTCTCAGTTGGCAATAATTGTACCATAATGCACGGGGGGTGTGCTGGTGGTGGGGAGGGGGGGTGTAATAACTATAAGAGTTAAATGTGCTTTAAAAATAAATTTGACTCGATTTGATAGAACTTCTTGTATGTCTTGAGTGACGGATGTCTCTAAGAAGTTTATTCGAAAGCTGTACCGATCTTTTCCGGTTTGACTGAATTGTCGATGTGTTTTCTCATTTGGTATTTTGTTTCTGGATATGTGGTTGTGCTTTCTGATTTATGTTGTTTTTATTTAGTTTTTTTATTTTTTATGTTGTTTTTGAATTTAGTTTTTCGGCTTTATTTTGTTTTTTGATTTTGTTGTTTTGTTTTTTAATTTTGTTGTTTTGTTTTTAGATTTTGTTTTGTCTTTCAATTTTATGTTGTATTTGAATTTAGTTTTTCAGTTTTGTTGTTTTGTTTTTCGATGTTATGTTGTATTTGAATTTAGTTTCAGTTTTATTGTTTTTCGATTTTTTGTTTTTCGATTTTGTTGTTTTTCGATTTTGTTGTTTTGTTTTTCGATTTTATGTTGTATTTGAATTTAGTTTTTCGATTTTGTTTTGTTTTTCGATTTTATGTTGTATTTGAATTTTGTTTTTCGATTTTGTTGTTTTGTTTTTCGATTTTATGTTGTATTTGAATTTAGTTTTTCAGTTTTGATATTTTGTTTTTCGATTTAGTTTTTTTTTTATGTTTTTTCGATTTTGTTATTTTGTTTCCCAATTTGTTGTTTTTGAATTCGTTTTCCATTCTGTTTTTTTTGTCTTTCTTTTGCACATTAGATTTTTTTTATAGTTCATATAAAATGTTTTATTTAATTACAATACATGAATGTTCAGTATATTTTCCGGTCAAGTTTGAAGAACGAAATGTTGCATTAGAAAAGTTGACCCTCTCGGTTAGCAAGCTGATTTACTTAGTGAAAGCTAATGTTGAAAACTCAGTACTGACGGAGACATCCGGTTCACGTCTCTCTCTGTCTCTGTCCCTCAGGCTTACACAGAGGAGTTAGTGGACCTCCATCGCAGACTAATGGCACTGAGAGAGCGTAATGTCCTACAGCAGGTGTGTGTGTGTGTGTGTGTGTGTGTGTGTGTGTGTGTGTGTGTATGAGAATGTTTGAATACCTGGTTAAAGGCTTGAGGGAGAAGTACCTATCCCCTATGGGGAAAATCTGATATCTTGCAGTGTGTGTGTTAGAAGCTGACGGGATTCTCTGTTCTCTGTCGCAGATCGTGAACCTGATCGAGGAAACGGGCCACTTCAACGTCACCAACACCACCTTCGACTTCGACCTGTTCTCGCTGGACGAGTCGACCGTGCGCAAACTGCAGAGCTACCTCGAGGCCACGGCCACGTGACAGGAAGCGGGGCGGGTCCGAGGGGGGAGGGGCGGAGCTTGCCCTCATTCTCCGCATTCGGGCTTGAGGGTAGGCTCGAAGGCGCGGCTGGAGGAAAAAAGAAAAGCGGCGGTGTGAACGGAATCCACAGCGACATGTCGTGAAGACGAAGCGGCACGGAGGGGGAGAGAGAGAGAGAGAGAGAGAGAGAGGAGGAGGAGGAGGAGGAAGGGACGACGTGACAACGTTGGAGCGCCGCTTCCTGTCGACGTGACGATCTCCTGGGAGCCGTGTGACGAAAAGCGCGGCCGTCCTCCCTGCTTTTCAGTTTGCTCATCATGCAAACCACAGCCTGCTAAACTGTGTGTGTGTGTGTGTGTGTGTGTGTGTGTGTGTGTGTGTGTGTGTGTGTGTGTGTGTGTCCTGTCCTTTTCATGCTTCCTTCTCTCTTCTTCCTCCAGCATTCGTCCTGGAAGTAGCCATGCTCTCTCACATCCGGCTCTTTTTCTAATATTTTTTTATTTTTGTACGGAAGTATTTTTGACAGAGGGAGACGCGAACAAGACGTGAGAGATGTCCGTCGCGAATGTACGTTTTTGTCGCCTAGGGCTAGCGCTTAGTGCCTTCTACCACCAACCAGCCGACTGGAGCAGGATCGAAAGCTGTTGAAAGCGTCGTGTGGCCCTCGGTGTTGCTAATGAAGCACACAAGCACACACATATACACACAAACACACACACTTGCACGCTTACACCTCCTTCCTTTTTTCACATCTGACACCTGCGAAACTAGTGTTTCCCTCCGACCGCGCCCTCTTTAAACCCGGAGCACGGCGTCTCCAGGGTTTCCGCCAGTGAGTATTAACGACTGTGTCTGCCAAGTAGGCCTTTTTAAAGACTCCTTGAATAGTGTACATAGATGTGTGCAATGTGTGTGGAAGTATTCGGGGATCATGTCTTTTTTTTTTTTTTTTTTAGTTTTCCTTTTAGGATTTTTCGTCTCGTCATGTCTGGATCGTGCTTAAACACATACAAAAAATGATTGGACAAAGACGTGTGACGCGTAACGGTGAAGTGCGGATGGACGTCCAGAGAGGCCGGGCTGTCCGTGGTGATATCTTGCTATCTGAAGGAAATTAAATAAATAATAAATTTTTAAAAAGCTAAATTTAGTGAATAATTAATAAATGAAGGCAAGTGTGGGTGGGCGCCAAAACTTTTTTACACCTTCAACTTTGAGCTGCTTAATGCATCCTTATTTAAACAAGCCATTTTGAACAGAAAGAAAAAATGTTAGTATTTTACATAAGCATCACATCATCAGTTTTTTTTTTGGTTGTTTCATTTTTAATGTTGTTTTATATTTTAATATTAATTAAATTTAAGTTCAAATCTACAAGTTTAAAATTCAGAACAAAGAACCGATCGGTAGAGGCGAAATCCCCCCGCATCAGCAAAAACATCAACCATGTAGTATATAAGGTCGTCGCTATATGGTTGCGTCTCACCTGGACCCTTTTGATCCATGATATCGCTTTTAATTTTAGACTATAAATACTGTATGGTGTCCTTTTTTTCCAGCAGCAAAGAGTAAAAAGAAAAATACTGTTTGCTGTTTCTTGTCATGGTTACAAGGTTCAAACGCGGTGCTACGTCATCCTAGACGTCGATTTGGGTTTAATGTTTTTTAAAAGGGGACCCAGAAAGCCAATCGGAGAGACGAGTGTTTCGAACCGTACAGTCGGCGTTGCTGTTAAAGTCGAGGCTGTCGCTCGTATCGCATCATGTGACCTTAAAAAATATTTAGTTTATGACTGAGGCTCCATTCGCACTAGCGAGCGACCGCTGGTTTTCTGCAGACATTCGTCACAAGGAACGGCTTTTCAGGATTTCAGGGACAAAGTGACATTTGAGTGGAGACTGTTTGTTTGTTTTTTTTTTCACTTACAAATTTTTGCAATTTTGTACACATTTCAAAACAACAAAACCAAACGATTGGTTCAAACACTTCGCTGTATAACATGTCGGGTAATATTGTACGCATTAAGGTTTTTATGTCCAGAATGTTCCAAATGTTTAATAATTCTTAGGAGTTAAAAAGTCGCAGAAATTGTTTCTCTGATTATTGTACATATTTCGTACCGTTAGCTAGATTGCTTAATTTACAATTATTTGGCTTTAAACGCTGTATCTAACGTCACATGGCTGGACAGGCACGCTACGTCAGCAACAAGCCCCACCCCTTCTCTACTGTCCTGTCCTGCATTATGATGATGTCCACCGTGGCTACGTTCACATTACTCATACGCCACGTTGTTTGACTCAGATTTTTTTTCCCCCCCTTTGATCAGATCGGATTTGCATGTCATGACGGTTCATGTTCATAATTACACATGACTTTTATCTGAGGCTAATATGATGTACATGTCTTTGCTCTCATCATCTGGATTGAAAGATGTCGTATTTGTGCGACAGCTCGTTTATTTCAAACAATGGATGCGATTTTAGCAAAAAATAAATGTATAAATAATAATAAATCATGAGGTTTTGCTCCGGAGTGCAGAAGAAGAATGATCTCATGTCAGTGAGTGTTTTCGCAGCTGTTCTGCTGCTATGAAATCCCTGCATGAAGTCGCGTAAGTTCCGTTCTGATTCGAGTCACATGACCGCGTATAGGACCTTAAACGAAAGTGACTCCGATCCGATCTGGTGATGTGAACGTTGCCTTATAAAACCTATGATATCAATTAATATATTTACTGTACACCTGATAGTCCTGTGTCGTGTGTGTGTGTGTATACACTCGCGCACACATGCTTGTCTGGAAAGTCTGTGACTTTAAACCCAGCTTGAGACTGATAAACGGTTTTGCGTGTCAAGCAGACGATTGCAGGTGGCTACGCCATGATGTCAGGATAACGAGATAACGCGGCCTCTCTGGACGTCTACCGCGAAGCAGTTACGCTCACGTCTCCTTTAAGAGCAACGAGATATCTTGAGTCAGGGTTTTTTTTTGTTTTTGTTTTTTTGTTTTTTTTTTGCCCCTCTTTCCTCGTCGTAGTCCGTAGTGTTTGTCTTCTTTATTCTCCACGCCCGGCGTCTGGCTTTCTGATGTTAATAGCTTTGGGAAGCTCAGTAGCCCCCACGCCTTTTCCTTACCCGTGTGTGTGCGCGTGTGTGTGCGTGTGTGTGAGAGAGTGTGTGAATGTGTGTATGTATAAAGAGAGAGATTGTGCGTGTGTGCACAAATCATTCAGTCCTCTATTGTGCATGAACTTTTGACTCCCCCAAGTCCGAGTTCATGAACTCTTTAACTTTTGACCGGACGCTCTGAATCCTAAAAGGGGCTGGGTCGTGGGAGGGGGGCGTGGGGTGTCAGAACTGGGCGGAGCTACGCACAGTTCGAACGACATCCCCCCCCCGTGTGAGAAGTGTGACCCGAGACCCATCAGCGTGTTTTATGTCATGTTAAATATTAGGTTCTAATTTTTAATTTTTTTTATTTTTATTATTATTTGTATACCTCTGCACTTTTTTTGGCTGTGGTGACTCGAGTACTTAATTATCTGAACTGTATTTTTAAAGAAAATTTATACGATATTTACATGCAATATGCTTTTTAATTTGTTTGTTTTTGTTTTTTTTTTCGTCACTATTATTTCACCTCGGCATGTTTGTGACTGCAGGTTAGGCCCTGAGACTGTTATTTTATTTTATTTTATTTGGTTTGGTTTTTATGTTGGAATTCTTCCTGCGGCGCCTCAGAATCCACTACGAGCCTCGAAGAGCAAAACGTTTCCTCGAGTGACGGAGCGAAACGCCGCCACCGCCGCACTGTGCACCACTCATCCGTACCTACACGTGTGAAGGATGCTAAAGGAGCATTAAACACTAATCCTTTGTTTTGTTTTGTTTCTCACATTCACCCGGACTTGACTCTCCTTAAGGATTCGCATCGTGGGATCCGAACTCGCGATCTTCTGACCACTTCACGTTCCTGTCTACATGTACTGTATATACAGTTAACATCCAGGACATCCTTATTCTACTCACCAATCAATAATCGTAACGGTTGCTCCTTCCTCTCCGGACGCTCTCGGTGCATTATGGGATAGCAGAGACTGAGAGACAGGGTTTTTTTTTTTTTTTTTTTTCCTTTTTTTTCTCGTGCCAGTCAGTGCTTGTATGTTTTTGTGTTTAAGGATTAAACACGTTTGGACGATTTTATTTCATTTTATTTTATTTTTTAATAAAAATAAAAAATAAAACGGCCGCATGGAACAAAGTTCGAAGCTTTGTGGGGGAATTTCAGTGCCACCATGTGGTCATTTAATGCAAGCGGGACACGCGAGGATGAACGATGTTACCTTTGTAATGTTTTTATCGCATAAAAAAAAAAAAGTCATATGATTTAATAAACTCATGGAGTCGTATACTCGTTCAGTGTTTCCGCTCGTCCTGTTCACACACTCCCTCGTGTACGTGGTGGATTTAAAGGTACAATAAATACATTTTTCCGAGTTTAAGGTGTCGATCAGTCACTGGCTTGATTTGGTAGAATGTTTTTTTTTTTTTTTTTTTTTTTGAGCTTTAAATGTTACTGACAAGCCAATTAGATTAGTGTTGGTGTTGCATCATCATAAACAGAGGTGGGAAAAGTACACAAATCCTTCACTTAAGTAAATGTAGAAATTCTCTAGGACAAATATTACTCAAGTGAAAGTAAAAGTTCTCCATTAACATGTACACATTCAAATTTGATATGCAAATATACGCTGTACTTTAAATACTTACTTTGTAGGGCTTTTCACAGGAAACGTTCTTGGAGGATGTAGTGGAGTAAAATGAAAGTATGCTTTAATAAATCTACTGAAGTGAAGTACGGACAAATAAAATATGTAAAGACGCAAATTTCACCTCTGGTAGTAAATTATGCCATGACACTTATTTAAAACATCATTATTGTGGGGATTTTTATCTTTTTCTTTCTTTTTTACATATAAAAGTAAATACAAGCTGAATGAAAACAACTAAGATATAAAAAATATATAAAAACTGTGATTTCAAAAATATCTGTTAAATATGTATTTCTATATTTTATATTTATATTATACAAGTATTTTTTTCAGTATCCTGAGCTCATCGGTGCTTAATTTTCACCTGCCTGATTGAGGACAGACCATAGAAACTCTTGACTGGGAGTGTGTGTCATTGACTTGATTAGTAATTTTAAATAAAATGATGCTCATCATTACTAAAATAATTAAAGCACTAAATTGGTCTTTTTTTTTCTTTTTTTTTAATTACCGAAAAAATTTCCAAAATGTAAAAAAAAAAAACATTCCAGCAACATCTGGGTCTGTAAAGCGAGTCCATGGCAGAAGTGGCAAAACATGCAGTTCCTTGACTGTCCACTGGGGGCTGACTCAAAAAGTGAGTCAGTCTCCATATGTTAAAATGTCGGTTGGTCTCCATAGCTAGATTCCCCATTTTTAAATAATTCATCAGTTAAAATTACAATACGTCATAAAATTAAGCATAATTAGGGGCGTGACTGATTAGAATGACAGTTGCATTGCAGTTTCCAAGCTGCTAGCTGTTTGCTATGCATGATTTTAGCTTGCCAGCTAACTGGAATCGCTGTAGTTAAATATGACAGGAAATGTAGGAGTTGACATTTGGGATGACATGTGGGGTATGACAGAGTTCAATCAAATGCAAAGTACTGTTATCATATAAATTAACATTAGTCACTTTAGCCAAACTTATAAAAAAAGTAGCAAGCTTGTGGTAACTGGGGTAAGTAGCCGTGTGGTTGGAAACCCAACAGCCGGGTGCCGTTAGTTCCCCCGATTCGGGCATTTATGGTTGACTGTGGTTAAGGCGGAGTCAGTTCCTGCCAAGAAGGCGACAACCAGAGCCCAGACGGTTGAGCTTCATAACCGCATTTAAAGGGTGACGTCATGGAGGGTTTGTTCAGGTCTTTTTATACCGTCTAGGCAAACTTGAAAATATCCCACCCCATCAGATACATCTGAGGTAAGTAGGGCTTGTAAGAAAGTAAGAGCATTTCTGTACACGCGCACTGTGAGAACCGGCAGGATTGGGACTAAACAGCTGTGTGTCCATAACAAAAGCATCTGTTGATGAGAAACGTCAGGGGGAAAAAAGGCTTCAGTTTGCTTGGGAGCATAAAGATGGACAAAGGTCATGTGACTCATCTGATGAGTCCAGATTGAGCCTAAACGGATGTGGGAGGAAAACTTGGCGGTTCGACTCTCCGGTCATCAATACAAATTGTTGGATGAAAATGAATGCACCACCTTGGTATTTAAAGTTGTCACTTTTTATAAGATTAGAGAAACAATACGCAGTGAATATGAGCCATGATCATATAGTGTGGACTTTTTACTGTTTACTTTTTTTGTTTTTATCCAGGCGTTATACATCACTGTGACTTCCTGCTAAATAAATCCTATTTAGGCGCAGGATCTAGAAGACGACTCTTTTTGCTTGGTTTACAGTGACAAGCTCTAGACATTAACCTGATCTGAAGAGAGTCTGTACTGATCTATCTAGTGCTGTACACTGAGCACGGTGGGATCTGACAAAACCTCTAAACAGGAAAACCAAAGCAACTGTCACGCTACTGTTTTTGGAGCCATTTCTCAGAATGCAAAAAGTGTTTTTCTTTCTTTTTTTTTTTTTTTCTTCCATGTTTAAAAAAATCTTTCCTAATTGAAATATTTCCTGTAGTTTCAAACCCTAATTATTTATACCTGACTGTACTTAGGATGGCTAGTTGTAATAAAATAAAACTAGAAGTATATTTGACTTCATGTATGATTTGTTTGTTTTTTTTCTTTTAGTGTAGATGAACGAGCACCATGTGAGCGCCCAGTGCACCGGTGTTGTGTAATGAACACGGTGTTTCTCTGTCTCACAAACTTCAAATCTGATCAGGTGTGTGTTTCCTAATGAGCGCCTGATGTGCTGCCTCCGATCGATTTGAACCAGGCATGCAGATGTTTTACGATGTTTATGATCTCTGAATGAAAACGTGGCCTTTTGTTCTTGAGTATGGAATTTCGAGTTAAACTATAAAGTAATACACCTTTATCAAAACCCAAAATTCCTAGGAAGGAAGGAAGGAACTGCTACTTATCGGGAGGGCGGGGGAACAAACAAACAAACAGGTTTGTTGGTGCACATCTGGATACAAGAAGAAAAGAAATTGTCCTTTCATGCAGTGATGTGTGCAAACATGTTCTGCGTCATCTTTAGTCATGCAAACACAAATATGAAATGTTTGTTCAAGCGCAATGTGTGTTTGTGTTGATTTGCATCATCAAGATTAACATAATCGGTCAATAATTCATAATTCTCGCGTGTTCCCATGAGTGCTCTCACTTTCTACACGAACGACAACAAGACGAAAACATCAAAGAAAAGCTTCAATATGCAAAATTTTTATTTCTTCATACTGTACACACTTATGTCATTATTTTCTCTCACACTGCTAAAGAACACATGCTGAATTATCACAAGCAGAATCGTATCGTTTACGAGTTTGATTTCTTAAAGCCGATAATTAAATGTCACGAGAGCAGCTGTTTAATAGCTCACATGAAAGAAAGAAAGAAAAACACAAATCAAGCGAGAAGTATTTACAATATTTAACAAATTCACAGCAATCTGTTAGATATTATATTATATTATAACAATAATATGAACACAAATCAGACCTGCATATGAACATTTTAACATTTCAACAATGAACATGGCTTAAATGAAAAGAAAAAAAAAAAACAATCCACGAGAGCAGACCAGCGCACAAGAGAGGCGACAAATAGTGCAAAAAAATGAAAAATAAAAATAAACGATCAGCTGAGCAGAAAATCCCTGCTGCTGCTGGTTTCACTGGCATGAGCCAGAATGCTTTTCGTTCTCGACGCTGCTCTCACGTTCACTAGAACCTCGTCACCGTCTTCAAACAGGGAGGAAGCAGAACGACAAATCGTTTTTAAAGTAATCGGATTAAAGTAATGATGGTTTGGGTTCTCGGTGTTAAAAAACGATTTTGATCCATTTTGATTCAGCTTCATGGAGGAGGACGACGACGTGTTCCTCGTGGGTTCTTTGGTTCGTTCCTGCTCCTGTTTTCTTTTCTACAGGGATTCGTCTACAAGGAACACATCCAGAAATTCAACTAATTCAGAAAGTTTCTAACGTGAACCCAAACAACCATCCAGAACCCTAATCCTACACTAAAAGTGTTCCCCCTCCCTCAACGGGTCATACAAGGTTCTCTGGATCGCTAATGACTTCAGCTTTCTAGTTGGTTCCTCCTACCTGGAATCTTTGTTTACGCTTCCAAAAGTTTTCTCCTTTCTGAAAATATGGCCTGAATTCGGTTCTACTTGAAACCAAGCTGAACCTATCCAATTTCTGTAGAACATTACTTTCTCACAATGTTCCACTTGGCAGAGAGGACTTTTAGAGATTCCAACAGTTTTTTCCCCTTACAAAGATTGTCCGAGTTGAAGCCTACACTCAAGGGTTCCTCAAAGGGTTCTATGGATTGGTCACGGTTCTGGCTTCGCCAAAAAAGGTATCATCCAAAGTTTAACCCGTACCAATTCTACAGAACCCTACACCAAGTGCTTTTTTTCCCTCCCTTTTTGGTAAAGTTTCTTAATATAAGGTTCCTGTTTTGTAGTGTGAGGTTCATCTTGGAACTTTCCATACATCATCCACAGAACCCTTAACCAAAGTTTCCTCGAGGGTTCTTTGGATTTGTCACAGTTTTAGCTTCCCAAAGGAGTCTTTGGAACCTTCTGGAGGTACATTGGTGTAAGGATGTACAGAACTATCCTAGGTTCTCCAAGAAGTGCAAACTGATGAACCCTTTTCAGCCGCTAGATCATAGACAGATAGATGGGAATGTCATAGAGAACCTCAGCGTCTCAGGTCTGGTTTTTAAATCTAGTACATTGAATTATTCCAAACTCCGGAGGAACGAGAGCATGCGGAAACTGAAAAACACCCCAGCTACAAACATGTTCTTCTTTTTTTACCCTTCAATTCTCAAGCTTTGGCACGAACACAGAAAACATAAATAAGCAATTTATAAATAGATCCATCGGGTAAACACGAGCAGCTCATATTCCTGAACGTTCCTGATGTATCGGCACCAAGACTACGGCGTTCCTACCGAACTTCTTTACGACTCGGAAATAAATAAAGAACCGACGCTGCGCTCGAGCAGAACTTCATGAAGCTGTTTGTCACAAAAGTCACTCAGATTTTTCTTCATCACTGAGCTTGAAAATGTAAACAATAGCAAAAGCACAATGGAAAAGTCAACAAAATTACAAACAGAGGAGAGAATTAGCTGGAAAAAACATCACGTGGTGGAAGTCTATCCATCCCAGAACAACCCTTCCACCCCCCCTGCACACACACACACACCATTGTTTACATGACAAGTGACAGATACAGATAGAAAACTTGTGTGTGTGTGCGCGCGCGTGTGTGTGTGTGTGTGTGTGTGTGTGTGTGTGTGTGTGTGTGTCTTTGCCCTTTGGTATGGATTTTATTTAGGAGGCAGAGGGTTCTCAGGGTTACTCGGGGTCACGGCGTCTTTGTAGAAGTTCTCGATTTGCTCTTTGTACATCTTCATCACCACCGGCCTCTTCAGCTTCATTGTGGGACCTGAGAGTGAGACAGACAAAAAGAGAAGACAAACAATTAGCCCATGCTTTCTTATTCATATTCATTCTTCTGCAACAATCACTTAAAAATAAATAACTTGATTTATTCATTCAGTGGTGAAATGCTGCCACCTGGTGGACTGCATAGGAAATGCAAAGGATGAACATTTATTTTAAATGAATTCAGAACTATAAACCATAAATAATAATAATAAGGTACAACATGTAAGTCTGGTTCAAAGATCGAGCTGGGCTCAGGTTACTGTCTGTGCTGTTAATTTACTTTCGATGGATTACTCTAGATATGTAGTCCATCATTCTGTTTCTGCATAGTGAATGCAGTGACATCCAGTACAGGAACCGCCTGACTGGATCACTTCAACTGGCCATGTGAAAGTTTATTTACATTTTACACACAGACACACAGACACACGCACACACTGACCAAGCTCTCCTCCAGAGATGGAGAAGTCCTTCTCGAGCACAGTGAACTTCTGGATGCGCTGGGCGTTGGACGTAGACCTCTCGTTCACTCTGTTAATCCCATCCTGGATGGCGGAGTGGACGAGGCGGTCGCGTCCCCCGCAGATCTCTGACACGCGCGTGGATGAGCTGCCCAGCTTCCTGCACCACTCCACAGCCTCGGGGGTAAGTTCGTCCTCCGAGGTGCCTGTCTCAGCGTTTACCTGGCTCTGAGAGAGAGAGAGAGAGAGAGAGACACACACACAAGGGGGGAAAAGAGACAGACAGAAATGTTAGACATGATTGCTTTAATGACAAACCACAAACCTTACAACAAATTAATATTAATATTTAATATATCTATTTAAGAGCGTTAAAACTGAAGCGTGTGTGTGTTATAACTTTTCAACTGTAAAGTCTACAGGATGACCTAAACCCAAAGATGCGTTATATTTTTAAAACATAATTGTAAAGGCATTTTTTTCGGTAAAATTAACACTAACCTGCATTATTATGATTATTATTATTATTCCTAATCATTTATAGAGTAGTTTGAATAACTGATTTGATTAACAAAGCAACAAAAATGCAATGATGTACAATAAAATAAAAATAAAATTGGAAATATATTAATTAAACGAGAAAACCCAAGATTTGTGATGTGGAATAAAAGACGCACGATATAGGATATTCATGGAGATGAAATGCACATAAACCTAATTTAAATCACAAAATTAAAATCTGATTTATTTGGATCATGATGAAAAAGCCGAAGGTATTGATTTAAAAACAAAAAAAATTCAACACACTTTTAGGTTTAATAAGTCACCACTTAGAACAAAAACAAATATCTAATTTAATAAATTATCTTAAATAAGGTGAGATGAAGTGAAGGCATTCTTAGTCTTAATAAGGAAAAATGCAGTTGCTAAAATCCACCAGCAGGTGGAGACATCACAAACTTTGTCTGGAATTTAGGCTTTACAGCGTAATATATATATAATTTTTGGTTTAATAAATCACTCTGTAAGACAGATTGCCATCTCTAATACAAAGACCTAATTTAATAGACCATATGGAATGAGCTGAGCTGAGGAAATGAAGACAATCTCAGTCTTAAAAAAATGAAATGTGCAGTTACTGAAATCCACCAGCAGGTGGAGACAGAAATCACAGGCGCTGTAAAGTTCATCTTAACAGCAACTTCTTTCATCTCGACTGCAGGGAATTTAATGGCTGCCCTGTAATGGCTGTAATGACCGTCCATAAAGCTGAGATAAGTGCACAGAATTACAGTTCTCACTAGGTTTATTGTAGCACCATGAATCTAAGGAGTAAACAGATTTTTTTTTGCCATATCAGGAGTTTTGAGTCTGAACACCCAGAGCAGGGACGACTTGTCCAAACACGGCGAACACGCTCAGATCAGACTGGCATTGACGGGATGTGCGAGGAAATGAAGGAAATAAATCCACTTCCTTTCCATTAAACACGTTCACAACCTTGACCAGATGGCGTCCTGGTGTAGAACGGAAACGTCGCACAAACAGACGTTGTTCGTTCGTTATTCTTGTTCTACGGCGGTTGGCGTCCAATCATTTGCATTAGCACCACCTTCTGGTCTTAATCTCGCCCATCTCCCTTTCAGGTTAAATCCTCTTTTTTCCTTGTAAATTTTTTCCTAAAGTAATTTTCACCATGTACTCAATCTTTCCAAATTCCAAAAGGACAAAAATCGTCTTCTTCGTGGAGACAGCAACTCAACTTTTATAACCTCAGGACTGGACGACTGTAATGCTTTGTATTATGGCACCAGTCAGTCTTCCCGCAATCGCCTTCAACTTGTGCAAAACGCTACTGCTCGATTTTTTAACAAATACTCCAAAACGCTGTCATGTTACTCCTGTCCTTCAAGCTCTTCATTGGCTTCCAGTGAGTTTCAGTCTGCCCCAAAACTGTGGAATATTCTGCTGAATAAGTTCCGGTCTGTTTCAGATCTTTCCACTTTAAATGTTCTGATTTTACTGATTTTCTTTTGCCGTTCTTAATATGTGTAATAATTTCTTTTTAATGTTTGTTTTTATGTTTTTTGTTTCATTGTGACGGTTGTTGTTTTTGTGCTAGTTAAATAATTTGATAATAAGTTGAAGTTCTTCCTCATCGTCTTCCTCACAGAGGTTAAAACCAGTAGGTTTGATTCCCACCAACTGCAGGTCTCATTCTCCCTCTGCTTCCCGGACGATTATTCTGTCCAGCCTTCCTTAAAAAATTTTAAATGCTTCCTTTTCTGATCTTGTCTGGTTTTGTCCCGTGTCTCGAACTGTGTCTGCTTTTATCGGGCACGTCCACACACTCTGTCAATCCAACCAACATCACCGGTTGCATCACCACCGACTTTAGATCTCACGATCCCTCAACTTCCTTCAACTGTCCTGTAAAGCCGACTTTCCCACAAACAACTGGCTTCTTCTTCTTCTTCTTGTTTTTTGTTTCGTTCATTCCCTCACAGTGCCTAAAATGCCCCGTTACCATGGCGACCAACATCATCCAGCTGAAACATCGGAGCAGCGCGAGGAGCGGCAACGAGTTGACCGCACACCCCTTTCGCTGGAGCGGACGGAGCCGCAGGTAAACCGCTAGTGTATTATACATCGCTGCTACATTTTTGATCCGATTGGTCAGAAGGTGTTGATGCTTTTTCCCGTAACAGCAGCTCTGACTTTAGTGCCGTCACAAATCACAGGTTTATATTAATCAGTTCTTTTTAATACGCTGTTGTTTACTCTACGGCTGAGTTTACAGTGCTCCACTTTACAAAAATTTACAGAAGGAGTCTCCAGTCTCAGTCAAGTCTTTTTATTTCTCGCTCAAGTCTTCAGAATGGAACACTTTACACTTTAGTTTTGTCAAAGTTGGAGTGTTTATTGCGAGGAACGGGAATTAACTTGTGTTTTTTCAGATGATTCACAACGTTTAGTAAATAAAATAAAAAATTACACCATGTTGTTGATTTTAATAAAGAACACGTTGATGGTCTGTGTTGGTCTGAGATGCGATGTTCAAGGAACATCAGCTTCAGGGAAGGAACATTAACTCATTCAAGTCATTCCTGTAACAGCCTGACCCTGAGCAGTGTGTGTGTGTGTGTGTGTGTGTGTGTGTGTGTGTGTGTGTGTGTGTGTGTGTGTGTGTGTGTGTGTGTGTGTACCTTGATGGTGAGAAGCATGGACAGGAACTTGCGCTTGTCTCCGATCACCATGGCGTTGCTGATGATGGGCACAGCCTCCTTCACCGCGTCCTCGATGGGAACAGGCGGGATGTTCTCTCCTCCAGCAGTGATAATCAGCTCTGTTACACACACACACACACACACACACACACACACACACACACACACACACACACACACATAAGTACCATTTATTAACATTTATTATGTAAACACATTTATAAACATTCTTCCGTAAATAGAGGACCGGTTTTATATGTACTGTTATAATATCTTGTTTGGTGTGTGTGTGTGCGTGTGCAGGTTACCTTTGATGCGTCCTGTAATGTAGAGAAAGTTGTCCTTGTCGTGTTTGCCCAGGTCTCCTGAGTGCAGCCAGCCGTCTGCATCCAGCGCCTCCTCGGTCTTGTCGGGCATGTTCAGGTAGCCCATGAAGACGTGACGGCCCCAGAAGCAGATCTCGCCGTTTTCTTCCGAGTCGGGGTTGAAGATCTTCGTCTGGCAACCCGCGATCACTTTACCGCAGCTGGTGGGAAAAAGCGAGGTCCGGATTGGCAAGCAGTTGTAAATTACAAGTGTGTATTGATACGTTTTTATATTAACGGCTCATTTCACTTTGATTTTTTTAGTCTGTTCAATATATCGATGGAAGGAGTCTCCAGTTTCAGTTCAAGAGCGACTAAATAAAGACAGGCTAGTCCAGGAGACACAGTTTTAAGTTGCTGTTATACAAGTGAAAATTAGTTTGTTTACACATAGCTATAAATAAAAAGAGAAAAAAAATGACCTGATATTTATTTAGAAATTTTTACATAATAATAATAATAATAATATTTGGCAACTCGTTATAGGACCTTGTTATGGGACACCTAAAGCGCTTAAGATGAACAATGGATTTTGTGTGTGTGTGTGTATACCTGGTGAGTCTGAGGGCGTCGGCCTTGGACATGCTGTGAGGTCCGGTGCTCTCGCTCATGCCGTACAGCTCATACAGTGGGATGTCCAGGCTGAAGAAGAACTCCAGCGTGTCCTTGGTGATGGGCGCGGCTCCCGTGAAGCAGAGCGTACAGCGGTCCAACCCCAACGCCTTCCTGACTTTCCTGAACACTAAACGCTTCGCCAGGCGATAGTTCAGCGGCCTGCGCATCATCACGCCGTTCCTGAAACAGAGCAGGACAAAACTCTTCGTCATGTGCTTCATCTTAGAGCCAAAATGCAAATAACAACAACGATGATCGGGCCCAAGCACCTGTGCTATCGCCGCCCGACGCACCAGAAAGACAGCGGGCACACGCATTTAAAGGGGAAAATCTGTCATAATGTGACATAGTGGCTCATGCCATAAGCGTATCATGGCCATTCCTCACCGACTTTAACGGTTGATAGCGTCGTCACCAGTTTTTATATAACCAAGGAAATTATTCGCCACTTTTCGCCATAATTTTAAGGCCTCGCCACGGCTGAACCGTTTGAGATATTAAAAATCCCTTCGCAATTTTGCATCCTCAATGTCTTGACATCATATTGACCCCGTTTGGTGGCGATCGTATAAATCCCCTAGAAGGAGTACATCAAATTCCACTGGATGCATTTTGAGTTGTGTTGAGTAGAACCAATGAGATGCATAGTACAGGTTGTTCAGCTCCATCAGATTTAAATGTGTACTGGGTTTTACACATATAGATGTGCCAGTGTTTATGAGCTATGTAGTAAAATCTTCTGTGAAGCTGCTCTGGTGTCATAATGGCCACAGATTCCAAACCTGTGTTCTGATTTTCATGACTTTATGGGCATGTTAAGACCTCCAAAAAGCTTAAAAAGTTGGTTAAAAAAAAAAAAAAAGAAGAATAAGAATCCTTGGAACAACAATATGGCCCTTTGCTACTAGATCATAGTGCTTGGGCCCTAAATAACAAACATCAAATCTATTAGTATGCCTCCTGTTTGTGTGCGTGTTTGAGCATGTGTGTGTGTATATATACATACTGTTCCATCTTGCTCATGTTGGTCCTCAGACCCACGTCTTTGGCCCAGGACGCCACTTTCCGACGCACGGTGGACGACTTGGCTCCGACTGCCTTCATGCTCTCTTGCATTTTCTCCCAGACGCGGGGAACTCCCAGAAACGCCGTGGGACGCACTTCACGCAGAGTGTTCACCAACGAGCCCTGAGACAGCGATGGGATCGCGACACATGTCAAACGACATAACTGACATAACGCAAGACCTAGTAGAATTCCCGTATGTGTGTGTGCGGTGGTGAGAGATGTGTGTGAGAGCATTAACTAAAAAAACTTGATTGTTAAAAACAAAAAAAAACAAGCATTCTTAACGAAGTGACTCACACACACTTCAGACAAACTGAACTCGTATAAACTCATGCACACACACCTTGAGGGCGTCAGGCTGGGCGAAGTACGCGGCTCCTCCGACCCTCATGGTGATCCAGATGTCGACCATCTGGGCGGCGATGTGGCTGAGGGGCAGGTAGCTCACCACCACCTGATGAGTCTCTTCCGCTAGGTGGAGGGTGCGAGCCGATGCAAACGCCGTCCATGTCAACTGGAACGAGAGCAAAAGTTTTAGCACCCTGCACTGAAACCACCACTTTATATGGATATTAATATAGTGCTGGTTAAAATGGGAGAGAGTGTGTGTGTGTGTGTGTGTGTGCGTGTGTGTGAAATGAGTCAGCTCACGTTATCGTGGCTCAGCATGACCCCTTTCGGCTGCCCGGTAGTTCCTGAGGTATAGATCAGTGTACAGCACTGATTGGGTTTCTGAGACGCGATGATGTCATCGAGTGGCGCGTCCGGCTCATTGCGGCCCAGTTCCATAAACTCCTCCCACTTTGAAAAACACATGATGATAATTTTTTTTTTTAAAGCGCTGGTTGGATAACAGATCTTAAAAGTGACTGTGTGTGTGTGTGTGTGTGTGTGTGTGTGTGTGTGTGTGTGTGTGTGGTAAAGCTAAATAAATTGTTCGTACTGTGTAAAGATTTGGCTTCTTCTCCTTCAGAGCGCCTTTGTACTGGATGATGGCTTTCAGGTGAGGCAGCTGGTCTTGGACCTGAAACACAGACACACACACAGAGAAAATTATATATCAGGTTTCATGTAATGTGTGAGTGGTGTTGGTGAATGATTGTGTGTACAGTTCACATGGATACACAAGTCGTCGATGATGATTTTCAAGGATCAGGTGTTGAAACATTTGCTATATGTTTACGAGGGAAAAATAAAAAAAAGCAGTGAGCTGTGTGCCACCTCGGCCGGGATCGTCATTCAACAGCCTTCTTTAAAACGTTTGCACCGTTCAGATTTTTGACAGCGGCTAAGAGTCTCATCATGTGCATTTAAAGTCTTCCGTAAATGTCAAATCGCATTTATGCCTTGATTGACCAGAAAGTTCATCAGAGGTCCCGGGTTGACTTGAACGCTCCTCGTAGTATAAATAAGAGAATAAGAGAGATAAGTGCAGTGGCTGAAGAACAAGTTTGCATGTAACACTATTATACACTTCAAGATAAGTCATGTGACATCATGTGATGCACTTCGACATGACAACACGGTTCTGTTGCTCATCAAATAAAAAAATGTAAAAACTTTAATCACTATAATAAAAACTCATTATATGGTGGTACACGGTGTACTAATGACAAGTTTGCTGCACAAATACGCACAAATAACGTGTGTGTGTGTGTGTGTGTGTGTGTGTGTGTGTGTGTGTGTGTGTGTGTGTGTGTGTGTGTATAATGAAAAGTGAACCATCGCAGCCAGAGATTGTACCAGCTTTTACCTTCAGGATCTTCTCCAGCTGTTTGTGGTTCTCCACCACCAGGATGTTGGCTTGGCAGTTGTCGGCCACGTACTGACACGCCTCCGGGGAGTTGGTGGTGTAGATGCCCACAGCGAAACCTCTGTAAGATCAACACGAGACTGAGTGAGTAACTCTCTGTTCAGGAAATACAGGTTTATAAAAAGCACTTTGGTCTGGAGAGAACCTACTAGAATTCATTCGTATATATAAATCAAGGCACAGAGAACCCCTTCACATTTTACATAGGAGACAAAACAAGGCACATCCGGATGAACTTAGACAATTTGATTCCTATTGTGTTTATTAATATAATAGACAAATTAACAACATGATGTTAGGATAAAAAAAAAAAAGAAAAGAATGATAAGTTTTAGTTTTTAAGTTTTAGTTTAAAAAAAAGTGTTTTTGTTTAAATGATGGAACACATACTCTTATGTACATAAACAAACAAACAAACAAACAAACAAAATAAATAAATATCCCTTTAAATGTATAAATAGACACCAATTGGTGGGGGGGGGGGATGTAAAAAAGTTTTGACTTGCATAAAAATAAATCTAATTCACAACCACAGTATTATTATTATTATTATTATTATTATTATTATTAATAATAATAATAATAATAATAATAATATCATTAATTATTATTACTAATTATTATTATTACTAATTATTATTAGTAGTAACAGTAGCAGTATTGGGGAGGTGCTGCTACAGGAAAGGAATCAACAATAGAGTGGTGGTGATGCAGAGTAACTATTACCACCCTGTAGATGATTGTTTTCCTACAACAGCACGTCCTGCAGTGTTTTATTCATTTTATTCCGCTGCAATTTGCAAAAAAAAAAAAAAAAAGAATAATAAAAAATTCTTCATCGCTGAGCGACATCTTGTTCTCTTTGCATCATCTTTCGTGAAATACAGAGACGCATTAGAGTATAATGATATAAATGAACTAATTAATGAATTAAACTAACCCAGCCAAAATGGCTCCGATGTCGGAGACGAACCACTCGACGGCGTTGAAGCCCAGGATGCCGACGCCATGGTAGCGCTGAAGCCCGAGCTGTAAAAACACACGAAGCACAAATTTGCACGCGCTCTCTCACACACACACAAAATGAAAGATGTGTATTGCTTTTATTAGAGCCTGTGATTCACAATTAAACATGAGACAGAAGCTCGAACAGAGACTGGAGCGTACTAAGTTTACGCGTCTGAAGCAGCTGAGCGGAAGCACGAACGTGTGAAGCACATCCTTTGAGGCCACGTTTTAATACACACTCGACATCTCTGAGGTTTCCTCTCGAAGCATGACCGACAGGTTCACACACACACACACACACACACACACACACACACACACACACACACACACACACACACACACACACACAAACGGAACGATATGTAAAAGACAAAAGCGGTTGTCGGTTACAAAAAGCGCTGACTCCTTCTGTAGAGCTTAATTCATTAAACCACATCGACACACTTTTTCTTTTTGAATCTGTGTGAACATAACCCAGAGTCACACCATCTGGCCAATCAGAATCAGGAATTCGAGAGCGCAGTGGTGTAAACCCTGGTTTAACCCAGGGTTAAACGCTGTTGCACTTCTCGTACCTGTTGCCTCGGCTCCTCAGTGTACTAGAGGTCAATGTCCTGTAATAACCTTAAAAGGAGCAATAAACCCGTAACGCGTCTGTAAATCACCCAGAGACTCGCGTTAATCCTCTGTTGGTTTCCATCAGAATTAAAACGCTCTTAGCTCAGCTCTAGCTGCATGAGGTTCAGATAAGATAACCTCGGGTAAAACATGAGCGGGAGCGCGGCGAGAGAGAACTAATCAGATTTCAGACGTATCCGGAGACACGCCGATGAGTTCAGAATTAAATCCTCCAGCTAGGGTTTCATTTCAAGTCTTTATTTTTCTATTATTTCTCTACCCCTCACCTTGAGGAAGCCCTTAGCGGCGATGCGGCAGTCTCTGTAATAATCGCTGTAGCTGAGTTTCCGATACTGATCCCCTTCCTTCCAGCCGAGCGCCGTACGATTGCCGAATCGATCCGCGGCGCGTGCCAACAGCTGGTTCACGGTGAGAGGAGCTTCGGCCTCCGTCCCGGACTCGCCCATCCTCAGCTTCACCTCGCCGTCCCTCTGCGTCGTCCACAGAGCCGAGCCCGGGGCCGGGGAGGGTACGGGAGCTGCGGGTCAGAGGTCAGAGGGTCAGACACGGTGTATACAGTAACGTGTGGTTTAGGAGATCCAGATTGGGGATTATACTGAAATTCACCCCCTTGCCGTTTCATACAGGTTTCAGTACCTTGCTAATAATCAGATAATTACGACACAGAATGATGTAATACAGAATAAAAGATCGCGGCCTCTCTGCGTACTTTAGTTCAACAAGTCGAAAGTAATATACGCAACATCAGTAAAATATACTTCAACATCAACGCAGATACTTGGTTGGTCAGTGTTACGGATGAAAGCAAAAGTTTGTGCACCCTATGTGGAAAGAAAATTCATTTTAGGGTTTTTGAACGCACTAAAAGAATTCTCTAAAAACTATTACCCTCACCTCTAAAACTCATTCAAGATTCAAAGAACTTTATTAATCCCAGAGGGAAATTCTGCTTTTGGATTCAAAAGGACTTTAAATATTGGCGCCCCTCTCATCCCTACATATATTCTTATACTACATTCCTCCTGACATCACTGTCTCCAGTGTAGGTATCAGGTATGAAAGCCCAAAAACTAAACTTTTGCACTAAACTTTATACGCCCCTACGATATTTCTGACAGTTTGTCACATCAGTAAGGTCTGGGAGAAGGATAAAAAAATTTTAAGTTTGTAAAACTACATAAAGAAAAAAAAATGGTGATATTGAATATGTTTTAATTACAATCTGAGTTCATTAGAAAATAAGTTTTTTTTTCCCCACATAAAACAAGAAAACAAGGTTGTGAAACAGACACTTTTAGGAATGAAGCCAGCAGGGAGACACTGACCCCAGAGAGAGAGAGAGAGACACAGACACACACACACACACACCAATTAGCACGGTGTTTATTCCTGGTAAATCACAGTTCGTTCCCCTTCTATAAACATGGTGTCCTGAGGTCGGTCCCCGGGAGTCGACTTTATTTTTACATCCTGTAGTCAGAGAGACGCCGAAACATGACCCTCACCGAACAGCAGCTCGAGACGCATCACAATAACAATAACAACCAGACACACACGACCGTTTAAAATACAGACGCATCACCTAGTGACGGGGAGGAACTGGACACGACTAAATAGGGAGAAAATCGGGGAAAAATCCCCAAAAAAAAAAAAATTAGAGGAAAAAATAATAAAAAGAACTAAGCTACAAATGAAAAATGCTAAAAATCTAAAGAAACCGGTAAGGATGGGAAGAAATCAAATGAAGGAGGAAATAAAACAGAAAAAAAAAAAGAAAGAAGAGCAGAGGAAAGGAAAAAGAAGAGTCAAAAATTTACCAAAAGAGAGAAAGACAAAGAAATCAAGAGGAATGAATTAAAAGAGTGAGAGAAAGTGACAAAAAAATGAAAGAAAAAAACAGACAGAAGATGAAAGAAGAAATTAAATAGCAAGAACGTATAAATAGAAAAAAAATGTAAGGAAAGGGAAAGCAAGAAAAGGATCGAACATAAAAACAGAATCTGGAGAAATACAACGACAACAAACAGAATGAAGCGAGACAAGAAAATGAAGAGGATAAAATAAAGAGAAGAAAAATCAAAGAACAAAGTGAAAGAGCAAGAAAAAAAGTTATGAAAGACAGAAGTAGAGAGATGATTGTAAATCTACAAGGAACAGGATGCTGGACTTCCTCTCCGCCTGCCTCCTTGTTTTTTGGTCTAAATAATTTTTTTAAATCCTTACCTGTTTATTACATAATTTTTTAAATATTTTAAAAAGTTCATCACCTCCTGAAATTAACAAACAAGTCATGTAACCCATGGCAACACGATGACCAGGTCGAGCAGGTTCTCTCTGACCCACAGTGTGGCGTGAGATGGGCGGAGACTCACATGTTCCACTCTCAGGCAAATAAGGGACGAGACACATGTGTGTGTGTGTGTGTATAGGGGGGGGGGGGGGGGGCAGGGTCAAACAGCCCAGAGGTCTTCGTAACATTTAATTAATCGTAGGGGTCAAAGGTTCACACACTGAGCGGTCAGTTCTCCGTTCAAGAGTTACTGGAAACTGTGAAACAGAAAAGTGTGTGTGTGTGTGTGTGTGTGTGTGTGTGTGTGTGTGTGTGTGTGTGTGTGATTAAACTGATTTCCTTCTCACACACTTCCTCACAGTGATCTCACAGACCTGGAATTTTCCACCACCGCTCTCTCACATGCAAGTGGCTCAAATTTCATTGAAGAAAAACGAAAAAAAAAAAAATCCAGATTTTGTAATTTGAGCCGAGTTTTTTTTTTTTTTCTTGGTAGCTCTGTGCATTTTTGCATCCCTGGACACAGCCATATTGTGATTACCAGGGTGACATCAATAAAATAGTCTAGATAAACTAGATTCCTGGGTGTTGTGATTTTCTACGCTCTATTTCTGCCAGGCTTTGAAGTATTAAAGCCTTTTAAGTTGTAACAGTTTGTGTTGTTGATTGTTTAAATGTCACGTCTCGTGCATCGTCGTTATCTTTTTTTCGCGTCAATCTCCTGCTCCACACTCCAGTCCAGTAGATGGCAGTATTGCACCAACCGCACAAAAAAAGAGGAGGCGAGAAGCAGCAGCAGCACAAATTCTCTTACAAAACGAGAAGATTTTGATAAAGAAATAATGTAAAACGTGTGAATCGATTCCGAATGAAAGATGATTCAGAGGAGCAACTCGTTCAGGAAAAGGCTGTGTGTTGATTGTTTTGTTTATTGTGTGTGTGTGTGTGTGTGTGTGTGTGTGTGTGTGTGTGTGTGTGTGTGTGTGTGTGTGTGTGTGTGAGAGATATCTCACCAGGCTCTGAGAGTGTGTCAATGCTGTGGCTCTCCTCCTCTCTCTCACAGGGAGACTCCTCCTCTGATGATTCACTGTGAAGGAATGAAATCAACCGAGTCAGGCAACAGCTCACGAGCGTCACACACGTGAATATGTCACTCACACACACTCACTCACAGTCGGTCACACACACACACACTCACTCACAGTCGGTCACACACACACACACACACACACACACTCTGTCAGTCGGTCACACACACACTCGGTCAGTCAGTCGGTCACACACACACTCGGTCAGTCAGTCGGTCACACACACACTCGGTCAGTCAGTCAGTCACACACACACTCGGTCAGTCAGTCAGTCACACACACACTCGGTCAGTCAGTCAGTCACACACACACTCGGTCAGTCAGTCAGTCACACACTCGGTCAGTCAGTCACACACACTCACTCAGTCAGTCAGTCACACACACTCACTCAGTCAGTCAGTCACACACACACTCACTCATATTCAGTGACGCACACACACGCACAGGTTTGAAGATGCACAAACAACTATGGGAATGTACGGCACGTTCAGGTTGTGAAAGTGACAACATGATTTACTGACAAGCTGAAAGGTGTGTGTGTGTGTGTGTGTGTGTGTGTGTGTGTGTGTGTGTGTGTGTGTGTGTGTGTGTGTGTGTGTTTATGTAAATTAGACATGCACCAATAATAACTACAGTAACGAATAAAACATTTCGGCACAATTGTTATGGGAAAATGATCAACAGTGCCGAGGTGCGATCAGCAGAGTTACTCTGTCCATCTTGATAACACCAACAACATAACCTGATAAGTTTTTCGACAAATGCATATATATATATATATATATATATATATATATATATATATATATAAAATTTTATTTATTTTATTTATTTATTTTTTAATAGTTGCATTCAAGTTCCTGTAATGTTTTACAAAGACAAAAGACGCAACTCGTCATGTTACCAAGGAACCACACAAAGCACAAAGGAACTTCATCTGTCCTGTAGCTAGATGTCTGAAAACACCTATGACGCCGGCACAAAGCCGCGGCCTCCCTCCATACACGTTCAATACATTTCTCCTTGGGAAAAACACCACCACAGCAACAATCAGATCCACAATCAGATGTGTGTGTGCGTGCGCATGTGTGGTTGTACATGTGCGCGTGTACACGCGAGTGTTGCGTTACACACTTGGCTGTGGACTCTGCCATGTGGTCCTCCAGGGAAGCGACGCTGTCCTCTTTACCGCAGGACTGCAGGACGCTCATGTCCTCTACGGTCTCCATCACTCCTGCTGCAGACGGGGCCGAGGGCTCACACACGGTCACTGGGGAAAAAACACACACGCGCAAAACGTTAACACGCCACAAGTACAGCGCCTACTACAGGTCAGAGTCACAGATCTTCGTCAAAGACGCGTTATGTCTGACGTAAGCTTCTTTACTGCGATACTTTAATTATAACACTCGTGTAGCTAATGAGTAAAACACACAACACACACACACAAGTTTACAAGAAGAGTGTGTGTATCTGCTCAGTCAGTGACATGGGGCAATCACATGACCTAATATGCTTCATGGAACAAGTGTCAAACAAATATGTGTGTGTCATAAGACCATTGTTTTCATGAAGTGAACACATCATAGGGTCGTAAACTATACAAAATAATAACAAAATTCACCTCAGAAAAACAGTAAACAGTAAAATATGAAGGGCAGCAGATTCTGGTTTATGTGATGCAACAAAAAGAAATAAATAAAATAAATAAAGAATCACAAGACTCGAGGTCATGTCAAAATATACTGTAATATAAGAAATGAAGGCATCACTTAGTCCCGGTGTAACTAGCGCACTAGCATGTGTCCACATGCTTCAGGTCAACATAGTTATTATTAAATGTACATTTAAAATGTGCGATACATGATCATTATGATTCATACACGTTCACATCTCATACAAACTTAAATAATTCTTTTGAATTGATGACAATTGTTAAAAGCGCTATACAAATAAAATTTAATTTAATTGAATCTAATGTTCCGTAGGTCACCCTGAAGTTTGCAGCACTTTTAAAACCCTGAAAGAAACCTAATCCCGATCCAACAGGGCTCTGGACCCATAATAAAAAAAGAAAAAGATCTGTCACAGTTAACTTGATTAGCTTGAACATAACCCTGAAATCTTATTGCTAAACCAGCAAAATGAGAATTAGCCATGATAGCAACAAGGGTCTCATCTTTGTGACGGCTTTTTGATAAACATGGAGATGGAGGTAAACACTCTCCTGGCCTGGGAGAGACAGTCAGCCCAGTTTTCCACATCATGCCCAGTCATGTCCTGTTTCCTGCTCTCCCGAGGTCAAATCCAACAGGAAGGGGGTCATTTCCAAGCAGGAAACTCGTCAGTGTGTTCCCGAGTGATCTCAGCACCACAGAGCCCGGAGCTCTGAACCTCGATGCTGCCGTTTTGATTAGTTCAGTGGGAAAGCCTGTAAATTTGGAGCTTGGCATGAAATGGATGCTGGAGAACAAGGCTGACTTCAAAGGAAAAAGAATCTATAAAGCTTCAGTAATTAATGGAACAAAGTCAGTGGTGACGCTTTGAAGCTGCTTTAAGGATGCTTCGGGTCCCAGGCACAATTTGTCCAGTTTTATAATTTTATAAATTAGCGACCAAGTTTTACTGAGCATCCTGCAGAAACACACACGGGTCTTCTGAGGACATCGACTGTCGCACCTCCATTCTGTTTTTGTTGGGTTTTTTTGGTCTAAAAAAAATTCCTCACTTTTAAAAGGTACTGCTTTCTTTTTTGGCATACAAATACTTTGCTATGATTTTTAACTTTATTATTTGAATACAGTCAATACACAAAGTTAAAAATAAAAATATACTATATACAGCAGGTCCCCAACTTCGAACAAGTGTCCGCAAGTCCAATTTTGTTCGAAGTCCAACAAACATTTTGGACTTCACCTCGCTTCATTCTCTCAATTATTTTCACTTTTGTCTCCATGGTTATCGCTTGCCGCTGCTTTTTACGCTTGCTTTCGGACTTTACGGCGGCCCAGAAATTCAAAAACAAATCAGAAAAACACACAGCGACAAATCCGGTAACAAAATAGCAATAAAAATATATATAATTCAACCGATAAGTCTTACAGCTAATCAGCACGAGTTTACAAATCTATAGAGGTCCGTCTCACACACCACGAGTTCGCCTTCTCCGTCCACGATCCATCATTAGTTTTCCAGAGAGATGTGGAGATTCCTGATTTGCAAGGATTAAAAGTTTGCCTCGTTAAGAACCCGTCCCAGGTGCTTCCTGAAGAGACGTCGCACGGCCGGTTTCACCGGTTTTCACCTCGGGTATCAACGTTCCTTCACGAGGCAGATTCACTCGGGGTGTCTTCAAAGACGGTTTCTCTGAAGATCCCAGGATTTGAACTCGCACCCTTTTTTGTAGTCAGAACCTTAAGCGCCGCCCAGGTGATGGATCACAGGCGTCCTGATGCATCTCCGGTGTCTGTGAACCCATGCAGAGGTCTCGCAAACTGCTTCAGAGTGTTGCAGAGCACAGCTGCCGCTTTCCCGTGAGGCCTATCAAACCCCCGTCCCGCCCTCCTCCTCCTTCTGCTGAGGATGTTAAGGTTAAGTTTTCGACGAGTCGTAATGATGGTCTTCTTGCACCCGAAAGAGACGTTTTCGAGGCTTAGCAAGATGATTGAGACGCACACACACAGACACAGACACGCCTCCCTTGTGGCTTGTGATTGAGCTTATAATGATTCCAACAGGGGCTCTGGTTTGTTTTTCCATTCGTCTCTCTAGACCGCAGAGGAACTTCAAAGTACGTCGAATCCATACCGTGCACGCGATAGGATTTTCCATAACCACATACACACACCTACCTCCCTTAGGTTCTTCCTCTCATCCACACACACCTCTGCATTTGCAAATTACTGTGGTAAAGTCGTTCATATGAAAGCATACGTAAATACAAATGAACTTCTGAACCCTCACACACACCTCGTCATTATGAACACAATGAACAAATCACACAATCTTAAAGCCTTGACTCACGTCCACACAGCGCGCTACCGATGCCGATACGAGTGTGATTCATCTCGACCGTAGTCCGAAATCATGGTGCAATATTAATCTGTTGGATTTACTCTTGTGAAAGATCAAACATCCACTCGGATTGCGCATCTACACCTAAACCCACACTGATGCTCCTTTCTTCCGAGCTTTCTTTCCAAGAAGTTTCCGTCGCTACGTCTGCTAGTTTACAGCAGGCTGCCTACGGTAAACTTAAACAAAACCATAGTTATAAAAGATTTGGACTATTTTTTGTAAATAAACATGAACTAAATGCAGTAGGATCTAAAGTAGTGCCGGGCCGCGCAGCGCGCGTGATCAGTCCGAGGAGCCGCTCGTTTGGATTTGCCGGTTTGTCATGTCCAACCTACTTTGCATAAATTTGAGAACATCTCTGGTCAGACGTTGCTCGCTGCTGAAACATTAGCTCAACCGCTCGCAAAAAAAAAAGAGACACCTTTTTTTGTCAGGTAACAAATCAAAGGTCAAACCAAATTTAAAAGAAACAAACCAAAAACAAATCTACCAAAAAAAAAATAAAAAATTTGACAAAGTTGACAAATGATTCTGGATGAGCCGCGGCCAACCGATCAACGATCCGTGATGCTCCAGCTCCGCCCACAAATCCGAATTCCTCGCTACAAGTATTGCGACACGCTGACACGCACCAACGATCCGTGATGCTTTAGCTCCGCCCACAAATCCAGATTCCTCACTACAAGTATCGCAACACGAGTATTCCAGCCATTTAAATAACCATTTATGTAATAAGGACAAAAAGAATTTGACATGAAAGCGTGTGTTAAAACCACACTGTTAAAACGCTGCGCTCCGACCTGCCGTCCGAACGTCTCTTAGTGCTCATGCTGGAGTGATGCAAGTGACATTTGAGAACTGAACGGACCTCGTTAGACCCTGACGACTTGACCCCTGAGGAGAGAACGTGCGTTTCAAGACTTTTCTAGCCGATGCTGAGAAGGTTTTTCCCAGACGTCCTTTAAAAAGCCTGAAAAACCAGATTAGAAATGTGTGCATGTCAACGTTCTACCCCCCCTGGGGTTTCCAGCTACGAGTACGTTTCTGTTTCTGATGCAAGTTGAGTGAAATTTACGTAGATTTGTAAACATTTGTGTGCCTGTTGTAGGAAATGCTGATTTACAAAAAAAGTAGTAGTTTATATACGAAGGCTGTTCAAGTCTTCAAGTGCTTGGACACCATCGAGTTGGAACGTTTACTCAGTACCTGCTTGCATAAACAACGCTGGCCTCCCAGGAACTCCATTAATGGCCTAAAGCAAATGGACTATACAGGCAATGTGGCAATAACTTCCAACCGAGTTCCTGTAATGTGCAAGTGGTGCTGGTGACTGATTGTTGCGTACACTTCCCAGATACAGATGCGTCTCTTTCGGATCAGGCGTTCCACTCGCTCAACGTCCACGGGAACGACTGCAGTGGGCTCCGAGCCACCTCGGCCGGGATCGGCGTTCACACGCGTACAGCCTCGCACCCTTCAAACGTTATACCGCGACTAAGAGTCTCATCAGCTTGAAATCTTCGCTTTTACATCTTCGTTCACCAGAAATTTCATCACAAGTTCAAGTCCACAAGTTTGACTTTACTTTGTAAATAAATCTAATAAATAAACAAACGGTATTAGATATCCGTAGTTGAAAAGCAAATGTCTACGTGCGAGATGTTTAATTGATGTATCGCGCCAACTGTTCACACAATTTTTTGTTTTTAACAATTAAATTATTTTTTTTTTATAAATTGCCCACTCGTTAACTGTTTACTCATTTTTATACACCATTCATATAAAAAAAATGGCAAAAGATAAATTAGGACAACCATCAGGGAAAACTGTGGCCACGTTTCACTTGACGTCGTGAGTCGACACGAAAACGGCGTGAAATTTCAAATCCTAAAGAAGAAAAGGTAAAGAAATTTTTACAACTCGCTGTTATCTAATGGACGCATTTTTATTTTATGATTTTCTAAATGTTTTTATCATTTATTTACTTTATTATTGTTGTTATTACTTTTCTCAATCGAGACATGAGTGCAATACTTTCTAAAAACGATACACCAGGGCTGCTCGAGTCCGGTCGTCAGGGGGGTTAAAGTTTCAAACCCCTAAAAAAAAAAAAAAAAAGAAGTTTGGACAATTATTATTATTATTATTTTTTTTTTAGAAGAGCAGCATTTTATTTACATAATTGTTATCACATAAACAAAACTCACATCACTATACGAGTCTGGTGGGGATGCAAACAGAAAACCAAGACACACCCTGACACTCCTAGAGCAAGTGTCCCCTGCTTACTGACCCCCCCCCCCCCACACACACACACACACATACACACCCCCCCCCCCCAGACCCCCCACCCCACACACACACAAACACAAAAACAGAGGGGATTAACATCCTGGGATGAACTGTTAAAACGAGTTTGGACAAATGTGTGTGTGTGTGTGTGTGTGTGTGTGTGTGTGTGTGTGTGTGTGTGTGTGTTTGTGTTTTGCTGTAGTGGGCTTCCAGCCTTCATGTTAAAACCCACCATCTGGAGCTCTGCATGAGGAAGCACAGCCGCTCCCTTAACACACACACACACACACACATCACATCACAGTCGGCCTGTATTGTATGACACGTACAACCAGGATGTGCGCATTCATATTATTTCAATACACAAAAAAAACAAAACTAAAATAAAATTTAAAAAAAGACACACAATATTGTGGCACACACCACAATAAGATTTTTTACAACACACACACAAAGATCTGTTGCTCCACACGAGTGAATGAGTCACACCCAACCATCCACAAGGCAACGTGTTCAAAAACACACACACACACACACACACACACACACACACACACACACACACCTTTAAACAAAGACTTACACTGCATCGTTCTTGGCTCTTTGATCTGTTGCGATGTATCGAAATTTCTTCTCTTTTGTAAAATCTCCTCTTTCCCTCGCTCTGTGCTTCAGCAGAATGCCGGTATGTATCTCTTCCGCCTGCCTCACAAACCGCCCCAACACATCATTCATTTCAAACTGCCCCCATCCTGCCCCGCCCCTCCTGTCACCCCTCCCGCCTTCTCTGCTAAACCCACACTCTGTGCCTCCTGATTGGCTGAAGCGTCTCACACCACACTTACAGCGCTCAGCCTTGACGAATGTTGCTTCACCACACACACACACACACACACACAAACAGAGAGTGTATTATGATGTGCCGGGGTTACTATAGGGGAAATCTGCATCAGGAGAGGATCAAGCAGCTGCAGTGACATCAGCGCAAATTCCTCTCAATCACAGACACACACACACAAACACACACACACACACACACACACACACACACACACACACTTATTTCCATTAAAATAAATATGAATAAATGAAAAAAAAAAAAAGGAGTTTAATAATATGTTCTCATTAAATATTTTTACTTATTCAGGTCCTTTCCTTACTCGTTTTTAGCCCAGATTTTTTTTTAGCTCAGCATTTTCTAAATCTGTAGTTAGCGACGCCCTATAATTCATAGAAATCCATAATTACACCCCGAGGGGGTCATCAAGTTCCAGTTTAAAAATACTACAGACAGACACAAATACTACAAATATACAGATTCACACTGAGGAAATACGGAGGGAGGGAAAAAAAAAATAGATGGATATGGATACCCGTCTATATCGCAGACGCTCCCGACACGCGCAGAGACACAGACGCGGTCAGACGCTACCGACTCGCGCAGAGACATAGTCTCGCTCAGACGCTCCCGACTCGCGCAGAGACACAGACGCGATCAGACGCTGCAGACTCGCGCAGAGACACAGACGCAGTCAGACGCTGCAGACTCGCGCAGAGACACAGACGCAGTCAGACGCTGCAGACTCGGGCAGAGACACAGACGCAGTCAGACGCTGCAGACTCGGGCACTGACCCGCACAGATGCTCAGACCCAAGCAGATTCATACACAACAGAACCGCAAAGGCTTTACAAACTTAGACACAGACTCACACAGACACTACAGACTCACACAGACACTAAAGAGACACTACAAAGTCACATAGGAACCCAACAGACATTACAGACTCGTACACAGATACTACAGACACTCATAAGCCAGTCCCCACTGCACAACAGCCTGTTTATACTTGATGCATGCCGTTATGTGCACTGTAAACTTCCTGTTCATCAGGTTTCAAGTGGACTGTAAAACAAGAGGGCTTTTATATTAATCTTTTATATAAAACTCTCTCTCTCTTTCTCTCAAACCCTCTTCTGTTGTCATGACCTGCAGCTTAAACGGAAACCTCTGACTTTATTTACGGATGGAGAAATCCCAGAAGACTAGTGAGCAAGAAGCGAAGCTTCGGTGGGTTCAAAGGCTTAACGAAAGACTGGAACATCACAATTTAAAAAGCAGCTGTCTACTGAAGCGGTCCTACCCAGTGAGAAACCAGAGCCGTCGGAGAGAAATTCATCAGAAGCACCAGGAGACGAGGGTCCATTAAATGAAGACTGCAGTTACACAGTGTTGATGTTGTAGGTGCAGTAAAGAACGCACTTATGAAACCCCCGAGAGTGAAAGCTGAGCGCCGCACGCGCTGACTCAGAGGGAAAGAACCCAAGTTGTGAATTTCCAGTTTGTGTTGCTTGAAAATGCAAGTGCTTGAGTTTAAAGGAGTTTAAGATGGAAACGTCGGTACTTCTTGGCTTCTCGTCCTACTTTGCAACAGATAGTTTGTATGTGTGTGTGTGTGTGTGTGTGTTTATGTAAATTAGACATGCACCAATAATAACTACAGTAACAGTATTTTTTTTATTTTTATAGTTGCATTCAAGTTCCTGTAATGTTTTACAAAGACAAAAGACGCAACTCGTCATGTTACCAAGGAACCACACAAAGCACAAAGGAACTTCATCTGTCCTGTAGCTAGATGTCTGAAAACACCTACGACGCCGGCACAAAGCCGCGGCCTCCCTCCATACACGTTCAATACATTTCTCCTTGGGAAAAACACCACCACAGCAACAATCAGATCCAAAAATAAATAAATAAATAAATAAATAAATAAATAAAAGAACTGTGTACCGTGTATCATTCACCATCTTTTGTTACTATAGAAACGATAACATACTTTAACGAGCTCGTTAATATAGACCCGTGATTACTGTTGCATTGCGGAAATGCAACACTTTCTAACAGAACAGAATCGAACAATTAAAATTGCTGTATATGTATAAATACATATTTCTTGTGCTAGGTGAATATAACGGCATAATACGAGGCGCGTTCGAGTCAAACTGGGACTTTCCCCGCTGTACAGTCCTGACCTCATTCCAAGCCATTTGCACATTTGCTTCAAACATTAAAGGGAGTTCCTGGGAGGCCGGCGTTTCAGACATGAAGCAGGCAGTCCGATCGTGGCTCCCACATACTGAGAAATCTTTCTTCGTTCATGGTGTCCAAGCACTAGTGAAATGCTGGGATTAGTGCATTAGCGTAACAGGGGATTATATAGAGAAATAAAGTCCCGATTTGACTTGAACAACCCTTGTAGCAGGAGTAGCAATAATAATAATAATAATAATAACAACAATGTTGCTATGGTTTCTGTTAGGATAAGTAAGATACTACAGGTTATAAGAACAGTTTCAGAACTCTGTCATTTTTGAACGCTTTGGCACCTTTGTGGAAAGAGCCATGGGAGTGTGATGAGTGGCCTCCTGACCCCAAGGTCAGTTTAAATAAACTGAGAAGTGAGTCTCCTAAGCAAGGAGAGAGTCCACACTTCCTCCGCAATAAACGTTACAAAGAGCTGACAAAGCAATGCAGTCTGGTTCTGGTGTTGTGTTAAAGAAGTACCTTTAGAACCCTCAGTCTGTTCTGTTAACTCAGGAATATAAACATTAGACACAAGGCTGAACGCAATATTGACCTCGCCATGACACCCTGAGAAATCATGACGCATCGTTTAACCGATTAGCAGGAAGTGAAACGTACCTAAAAATACATTCATCAACCTTATCGGCACTTCAGGACGATTCACGTCACAGCAGCTCGATAAGGAATCCGGCCCGCAAGGATCGCGGTGTAGCGTCTAACTCGAGATACAGGGGCTTTTTCTTTCTCTCTTTGTTTTTGTTTTAACTCAAGAACACAATTTGCTACGAAATTTGATTCCAGGGTCTGCAAATACTTATTGGTATCAACCTTAATATTTACTAGGGATCACAACAAACCTTCAGACACGTTTAACTTCCTTAAATGTACAACGACGTTCTGCACCAAGCATTACGGCACTAGGTAGTGGAGATGGGAAAGAAATCATGATTCTTTTGTGTACTGATTCATTATATGATTCATGTATTTATTATATTTATAAGACTTTGGAGGCATTTAAGGTGGTTTCTCATTAGGATATTTATAAAGTCTTGATAATTGCAATATTATATCTATATTCATTCAAAAAACATGGATTTGACATCAATCTGACTTCATGCTAAGAAATTTAAAGTTATGTAAAAATAAATAAAGAAATAAAATAAAGAAATATATGTTTGTGAAAATCGTGCTTAAGCAAACAGTGATAAACACTCAAAAGGGTTTCAAGTCCAGTACGGCTTGATGGGAACGACACACCGTATTACAGGCCCAGCCGAATCCCATGATAGGAAAAGTGCTGTTATTATTTTATTTCTTTCTTTTTAGACATTTTTGTCTGTCCAAAAAAGTTAAAACATCTCCTCCACAAGCAACACAAAATTCTCACTTCCTTTTTTTTTTCCATCATTGTCTAATCACAACACACACACGCGCGCACACGCACGCGCACACGCACGCGCACACGCACGCGCACACGCACACGCACACGCACTTCTCTCCAACTAAAATATAATCAGTAACGATATTTCCTACCTTGTCCTAATGTGCGTTCGTCAGTCATTCTGCGCACCAGTTCCACCTGCCTCTGTTTGCTCTCGACTTCCTGATGTTTGTTTAATTATTTCGAACAAGAGCTGCTACCCAGACAACCGACCGGTCACACTATAGAAACACAGAGTGTATTTTTAAATGTGTGCTAGAAAGGACACATGGCTACATAGAAGAAATGTCAGTTCAGTCATGCAGCACTTATACTTTATATGATTAAACTATCACTTTCTCAGCTGAGGATTCTGTGTGTGTTCTCTATGTTTGAAAATGAAACACACACAGGCATATGATATATGATACATGTGTATCATGTCCTTCATAGGAACTGAATTCAGGTTATACTGTTAATTCTAAAATCACATGATTGTATAAATGCGACCGGCACAGCAGGTACCCCACGTCAATCAAGTGCAATACAAACAAAAAAAAACACAATACGACAAGAAATATCTGTTGATCTGGAGATATTTATCAAAAGGTTGAGAAAGGAGACTCGAGTATCACCACGACACGCGTTTTCTTCTGCTTCATCTTTAAAGGAGAAAGAATAGGGGTTGGTAAGCGTACGACTGTTTATAGCTCAAACACTGTACATAATTAGAATGAGTTATTAGTTCCACCAAAACAATTAAGAAGAGTGAACGTGAAGCAAGATCGAAAAAAAGTAGACCAGCTGCTCAAAAGGCTTGAAAAAGATGTTGAAACGGGTTTAAAGCAATAACCTAAATATGCCACAAACTACTGCCAAAAACAACCCACTAAAGTCAGACTGTACTGCAGGGATGAACCGGCCCTGACCCCTCGAGGCATAGTCGGGACAAGACCTCTGAAGGTGTGATGTGGTATCTAGCACCAAGGCGTCGCCATCCGATCCTTCAGGTCGTGTGAATTGCGAAAAGGAGCCGCTAAATATTCCACAAACCATTCTTAAGTAATATTTGTATTAATGCTAGGGAACGTTATCTTGCTGAAAGAGTCCACTGCCTGTTCATTGGGTAATAATGCGTTGGCATGGACGGGGTGTCCTTGGTCAGCAACAATGTTTAGATAGGTGGAACGTGTCAAGGTAACATCAACATGAATGACAGGATCCAAGGTTTCCCAGTAGAACGCTGCCAAGAACATCACAATGCCTTCACCGGCTCACTGGTACCTAAGAAACAGATGTATGCACTTGGCTGTCCACATCATCAGACCATCGTTACTTTATTGCCGGTTCACCAGTTGTCCATCCTCGGGACACGTTTGGTATGTACTGTACCAACCACTGCATACTGATGTTATGTGATCTCCCCCCTACCCCCCCCCCCCACCCTCTTACTGCCCAATTGCCCATCTACATGATCTCTATCAAATATACAATATTGCTAAATAAATGTGTATCTTTATCATGATTAAATGTTATATTGCTATTATAAATTAGCCCGATTTATTTTGCAGGGCTTTATCAGGTAATACAAAAGATTTAAACTAAATACAAATGATCATTTTAACACTTTATACATGAACTAGAATAAGATTGAGATTTTTTTTATTATAAAATAACGTAAAATATATACATGTATATTAAAACAGTTGCATAAACTTTTTTTTTATCGAACACATTTAGTTAATTAATTGTTTTAGTTCGGAGAGATCAGATCAAATTTAATTAAATGTGCGCAAAAAATGTAATTAAATAAACACATTTAATATGTCATTATTTCATTTAAGGTTTAAGAAGGATGCTCATTATAACAGTAATATCACATTCGATCATAACAAAGAAGTACAAGTATGTTGTAAAACCTGAAACACCGCACACACGAGTTGCAGTTTTGGATTCACTCTGACCAGGTCTTCCATGCATCCCAATTTGCCAGTTGTCACAGGTGCTTGAATCCCTGCCTATTTTTTTTTTCCTTTTTCCAACACCTCGCCTTGGACACCTGACTGCTCCCATCACGTGCTGCCTGGATACACTGTATCTCTTTTAGTGGCTTTGATGTTATGAGTGATAAGTGTGTATTGATCTAAAACTTAAAAAGAAACTTCAGTGCACTCATTGTGTTGTACTTGTACATACTGAAAGATAAAAACACATTTTTGATGTGGATGTGTGAAGAAAAAAAAAAACAGCCAATCCAAGAGCTTTACACCTGCTCCATAATTAATCACTTACCTGATTAGAGATGGGTCGCAATTTAAATGTAAAAATATTATTATTATTATTATTATTATTATTATTATTTGATAGGCACGTGCGCAGTATAATTTCCTCATCACCGAAGGGAATAAGAAAAACTTCTTTACTTACCACCTTCCTTAAACTCCAACACGTGGTAATAAACCAACACGCTTCTCCCACACGATGTGATGTGTCCGGGGTATTTTTTTTTTTTTTTTTTTGCGTTTTGTTGAGGAAGGATGAAGTGTAAGACGTGCGGGTGAAACCAAACTGACAGTTTAGAAAAGCAGAAATAAACGCGTGTGCCGCCAAAAAAAAAATATATATATATATATATATATGAAGCCGGGAATAATATATCGACAACACCACCAGCTAGCGGTCAGAGCGGGTATTACAGCGAGCGCTCAGGATGGCTGCTGTGGAAATGAGCTCGTAATCATTTCTACGTTTGACAAGTAGCTCTGTGACGTATGAAGCACGTGCCGTGCGGAAGGGGCGGTTCCAAAGGGGTTGTGTCGTTTTCCTGGTTGTGACGTCACCGAATAAGACGTCACAGCCAGCGTTGACTAATACTACTGTGCGCTACGGAAAGTCATCTTAACATTTAATATATGTAATATATGGATATGTATTAAGATAGATAGACAGAAACATACATACATTTATTGATCCCAAAGGAAGTTCCAGGTATCCAGTAGCAATAGAGACAATAACACAAAGACAACCTGTAGGTGTGACTACATGCTGGATAACTTACATACACGATGTGAGACCAGAAGTTATTAGTGCAATGCTAAGAATAAAACACTACAAGATATGTAAGAAGCATATAAATAAAGCATATAAATCACAAATAGGGGAGGCGGGACTAATAAGTAAAATGAAGTTATATTGCAGTGCAACCATGATGTGCAATTTTTATGTGCAAGTTGTGTTAATTCTGCAAGCTATTGTATTGCACACAGATATCTGTCTGTAATTCAGGACATCCTAGTCAAAATGAACAGGATTTTGACCAAAATGACATTCATCACATATCCATAACTGTCATTTCAGATATCCACAACGGATTATCCCCTACTGATCTGAAGGTCCCAGGTTCAAAACCCAGCACCAGCACCACCAAGCTGCGGCTGTTGGGACCTTGAGCAAGAAGGCCCTTAACCCTCAACTGAAATAATGAGTCAGGAGTAATGAAATAAATAAGTCGCTCTGGATAAGGGCGTCTCACAAATGGCGTAAATCTAAATGTTGCTTTTCTTAGTACCAATTATGCCACTTTTCTCGTTCGTTCTTTCAGTTTCTCATTACAGATATCTTTAATTCAGTTGTAGGTGTACTGTAAATGTGCTGGGACGTACACTACTGGAAAGATTGACAACTGTCTTGTACGCGTTTGTATATGACGCTTGGATACACAGAGTGGACGGTTGTGATGAGGGCCACCTGTGGTTACCTTTGTACCATTTATATGTATTTGTCTAAAGCTGAATTGCATCGACTTTTACAGATAAAAAATGCATATTAAACGTACAAAGAATAAATGAACCATACTGTCTCAGCAACATAACCAGGTTGAGTTTAACACACTTTGTCTGAGAGTAGAGGATGTACCTGGATTAACCTTACTTGAGCTTTACTTTGATTTCAGTTCCTGGACCCTGGTTTGAGGAAATGTTTTAGTTCCTGTTCTACAGTAGCTATGGATCATCTGTAAAGGTTTAGATTTCACTGTTACAGAAAATAACACCCACACCCACACACACAACAAGAGACGCAATAGATACTTAATGAATATATCTAACTTAGCTTATATCTATTCGATCAATTCATTCCTCCTCAGCAGTTACTTTATCCTGGTTACTGGGACGGTGAACCCAAACACATGGGAAAACGTGATGTTAGATGAAAAGAAAAAACAGAACCAGTGCATCAGAGTTGTGTGGGAACCATGCACACACACACACACACACACACACACACACACACACACACACACACACACACCTAAAGGCAATCCACTTACCTGCATGTTTTTTTTTTTCACAGACATGAGGAAACCTGGAGAAGCACTACTTGCTATATGAAGTACATGGATTAACATCAAACGGGGTTTGTTTGTTCACACCCGAGGCATCAAGATAATCTGATTTCACAGTTTCATGTCTCATTTCTATATATTACTTTATTTCAAATAAATAATAAAATATACAAAATGAATTCTCGCTTGGAAAAGTAAGTAGGAAAGAAAAACAAAAATAGGTGTATTTTACATTATTATATTAATCCTACTTAAATGTATACTGGTAGTGATTAGAAAATATATTTGTGAAGTCATTCTGCCCTCTAGTGTTTTTCCTTGGTAATTACATCACCTTTTCATTCAACTGTTTTGATGCAAGGTCAAGGGACAGTTTCTATACAGCTGTTTCAATCAACTTTCATAACTGTTTTTTTTTTGTGACTTTTTCAGTAAAACTTGTATTTTATTACAAGATTTACTGTTCAAACATATTTTTTATTTGTGTAGTAAGTTTACCTAAGTCAGTCCCAAGTCGAAAAGTTATTCACTGTGTCCTAAACAGACCGGGGCTTATCAAAGTCTAATATAATATAGCATGTAATACGTATAAATAAGGAAATTAAAATTAAAACCTTATATTATTGAGGTTTTTGATGGAGTAAGGATGATTCCAAGGGCCGCAGGTTCCAAGGTTGCTTCAGTTACTCAGGCCTAGTCTCACCCACGTTATGTGGCAATAAATTAAAGTCAGCGGATGACCTGAATGTACTGAATTACTATATCCGTTTATCACATCTGTGTAGTTTTTTGTCCCTGATGGCACAGGTATACTCCAGGACTCAAATTGTAAGCACTGGGAGCATGAAGAATCATTTTCACATGAACTGACCACCACATTGTGTGCTGTTAATCAAACATTAAGGTTGTTGTTGTTGTTGTTGTTGTTGGTGTTTCATCTACTCCCATCAAGGGGTTGCCACAGTGGACCATCTGATCCAGACACAACTTGGCACAGGTTTCACGCCGTATGACAATAAGTTGTCAGGTTGTAAATGGTTTTAAAAATGGAGTGTGTAAAAAGGAGTGCAATAAACATGCTTCGCTTAAATTTCAATATTTTTCATGCTATAGTTTGTCAGTGTTTAAAAAATAAACTAACAAATGAGCAAATAAGCTCTAAATGTGGTGAAAATTTCACTTAAGGCGAAAATTTGTATGCGAAATGCATTTTCCAGTGGAAATAATGTAAATGCAGATAATCTGTTCCAGCCACCAAAAAATATTACCAATATTACCAATTTCTAACACTATTTCATATTTTTGTCTATAAAAACAATCAAAACATTTAGAGAAGACATGCAAATGAAGTACAATGTGGAAACTGAAACAAAACTCAAAGTGGCTCCCTTTTCTTCTTGCTACCGTCCTTGCTAACATTTTTGGGACCCATGGTGCTAAATCGTGCAGAAAATGCTAAATAAAGCCTCACAAAAAATATAAAAACTCCCTTCGCTTGGCTTTCCACTGAAGTTTTGCACGACTTGCGACTTGCAGCTTAGCCAGCGTTCGGTCTGTTCGCTTGTATGCCAATGAGTCTTTGTATGCCAAAGTCCCTGCAAAATCTCTCAAGGGAAAATTTGTATTGCAATACAAAGTTTCGCCTTAAGAATGAGTAAAGTTTGTTTGCCGAGGTTCTGCTGTAGTTTGTGTTTCAGCAGAACATCTTTTTCTTAAGGCATATATATGTTAAACATTCTTAAGGCGAAGATTTGTTATGTAAATCTCTAAGTATCTTTACAGTTCAAGGATTTTTATTCTCTCTAACACACACACACACACACACACACACACACACACACAGGTATAAAACTGCAAAAACTACAGAAACGTGAATACTGAGTTATGAATAAAAAGGTTTTGACTTCGGACAATTATAAAAAATATTACATTATACTTCATTTTTATGAGTTTGTGTTTATATATATATATATATATGTGTGTGTGTGTGTGTGTGTGTGTGTATACAGGTATTCACTTGTCCTGAGGTAATGTCATGAAAACGACGTCATTAAAAGAGAAAAATCCGCGCGCGCTAAAATGGTTCATAATGGCGGCGCGAGGCTTTGAGCGCGCGCCGTAGCGGGAAACCATGATCAATCGGGTGTTACAGTGAGGGGAGAGAGAAGGGGCGTGGTCAGGGCTGCGTTTGGGCCACGCCCCCTCTCGTCTTTCCCTAGTACTAAAAGCTCCCTGACGTAAGGGCGCGCGAGATAGGCTAGCAACAGTTGCCTCGAGACCCCCGCGCTCGCGCACCATAGCGACTGTAGTCGTGGAGACCGTTTCTTACCAACAGCGGCGGAGAGCAACAGCAGCAGCAGCAGCGGAAACTGGAATCGGAGCTCGAAAGTGTGAGAGAGAGTGTGTGTTTGTGTGTGAGAAGACAAGAAACAAGAAAACGTCAGGAAAGCTGCGAAACACACGAGGTGAATCTTGTTTTTGTCGAAATCTGAACTAGTTAGCTAATTAGCCAAGTTAGCTTGTTTTCACTAACTTAACTCGAGCGCTCTGTATGTCTCCAAGTCGAATAGGTTTTCCTCTCTTTCTCTCTTTTCCTTCTTGGAGTGTGTGTGTATATATGTATATATTTTAATATTTTTTTTCCAAACTTGTTGTGTTGTTATTGGTCCTTGTTTTAACTTGTCTAAGCTAGCAGGTTCCGTGCTAGCCGGCGGTGGCTCCTCTCGTTAGCCGAGCAGCTAGTTTAAACTAGCATTAAACTAAGCCTGAATCCCAACCAGAGCCTGGACACGATTATATCACTAGATTATACGATTAATCGTGTATTGTGTCTTTAAATTGATGCATTGGTGCACTTTTGTAAGCGAGCGCTCGCTTTATTATTATTATTATTATTTTTATTGGCTATAATAACTCCTTAACTTAAACACCGGTGTAAGATCTACTTTCTCAACGTCTTGTGCACGTCCTGGATTATTATTATGATTTTCAACGGTAGTAAATGTGCAAGAGAGAAAATAGACAAGCTGAAGTGTTTCCCGGCGCAACAGGTTGTTTTAAAGCCGAGGCGGATATGAAGGAGAAGAGAAGGAGGCAGGTTTCAGCTTTGTGCTCATCTTGTGGGGTTTTTAAGTGCAAGATGACTGAGGGGAAATGTTTCTAAAGGTCTCTCTGATCATCCTGAGGTTTATATTTGCCTTGAGATGCGGTTGAAAGATGAGACGAAGAGCTTTAACTTCAAGATTATGTGATGAATTAACACAATCCGCTTAGGTTGTGTTGTGTGTGTGTTTGTTCTGTTAAAACGCACAGCTATTTTCTGTTCTAATGCTCGATTTCGTCTATCTGTCTATTTTTGTACACAATATTGTAACAATACATGCATAAACGTATGTTAAAACCTTTCACAGTTAAATATTTCTGTGTTCTGAGAGATTTGATTCAGGTCAGGGTTCCAGAGCGACTTTGCAGTAAAGCTGGAGACAGGAGGGGGAAAAAAAAAGAAAGAAAGCTGAAGTGTTTCCCAGAAGCAACAGGTTGTCTTAAAGCCAGAGTGATCTGTAAAGAAGGAGGTTTTTTTTTTTTTTTTTTTTTTGTGGCTTTCAAGCTCAAACCTTTTCCTGCTGATCTTTTGCTTCGGGTTCGATTTGCTGTCTTGTTTTGATCAGGTCGGTTTTAAACCGTGAGCCGCGACAACCGCAATGTGAAAATCTGACAGTGAGTTACAGTAGTGTGTTAACCCAAATCAACACTGTTTACTTAGGTTTGGTTCCATCTAGGATCATGTTTAATCTCAGAGGAGTACTGATCCGATTCCGAGTATCGAGATCGATCTTCTTTTGTTTACTAAAAGATCTGCTTCATATAACACTGACTGGTTTTTACTCATACTGTTTGTTTCTTCCTGTCTCGTGTGTGTGTGTGTGAGAGAGAGAGAACAAGGATAATCCTTAACTATGATGTGTTATGTTAAATGTGCAATATTCTAATAATGGATGCATGTATGTATGTTAAAAATCCTCCACGCATCACAGCTTGATCTATTTCCCGACGCCACATTTTGGATATCAGCTGCTTAGAAAACTTCTACTTTCTATCTTGACATTCCATGCAAAACAAAATTGCTTAGCTCTGCAGTTTTTTTTTTTTTTGGTTCCCTTTTTAGACAGCACTTTACTTTCCTCTAATGATTAACTCGGCTCCCTTGCAAGGGCTGCTTTAAGACAAGTGTGTCCTTATTCTGGACATCCAGACAAGGTTACATAATTCTGCTCCCTTGACGATTTTTTTGGGGGCCAAATTTTAGTCCGCTCTGAAATCGTGATCAAGATAAAGAGCCGTGGAGTTAACACGCTATAAAACTTTAACGTCGACCCTCATGTATGTAGAGAGGGCACATGAGTTTATTATAAGAACCACCATTATTGCACCACCGGTGACAATTTCTCCTCGAGATAATCATCTTTGACTCCAAGCAGCAATGCCAGCGCAGATTAAATTACGCATTATGCTTCGCGCGCAGATCTGACAGGCTCGCGGGGAAACCTGTTGGGCGTCCACATCCGTGACAACGGTTCGAGCCCGCTCATCCAAGCCCTGTCATTTTTTTTTACCGCTCAAGTTACACCTGAGCGGCGGAAAGCGCCTTAATGAGCGCTGCTTGTGACAATGGCTCACGGGCCAGGTGTCGCCTCCGACTCGCTATTGATCCCTCTTTATCAGCGAGCAGCCGTGCCTCTGAAAGCCGCACCGATAATGAGGGTAATTGCCGTGCTGAGAGGGAAAAAGAGAGAGAGTCAGGCTAATGAGACGCTGTGGTCCTCTCTCTCTCTCTCGGCCCGGCTCTCTCCTCTGGGCCGCTAATCACGTTAGGACAGCTCTGATCCGCTCATTAACGAGAGGCTCCGGCTGTCAGAGAGATCGCTCTCCAGGGCCGAGGGAGCTGACTGAGGACAAGTTTTTTTTTTCGTGTGTGTCAGGTGTGCCGGTGATTTCTGGATCGCTGGAGCAGAAAACTTACTCCCGTCTCTAAACGAGTCTCCCCTGACGTGTAACGCGGCGCCCGGCTAATGTTGTCACAGGTGTACTTCCAGGCAAGATCGGCTGTCTCCACCCTGACCCCCTCCCACTCCCCGTCGAGAACTGAATGATTCATAGAGTCAGAGTTAATTATTGATGGGGTCAGACACTCTCATCCTAGCCAAACTCGTGTTCAGTTAAAGGGTGGAACGAGACGCAGCTTCGGACGTTACATCATTTTCAAACACTCCTGGCTTTTTCCCCCAGTATCCCGATTGAGGGTTTCTGGAGTCTGAAAAGAGTTAATCAGTTATCGATCATGTGAGGAATTAAACACGGCTCCTGGAGGAGAATAATCAGCGATGGAGTAGTGTGACGAAGTGGGGTCACCGGGTTACAGCGCTGAAGTTGAATATTTTCCTAGAAAAGCATCTCAAAGTGTTTTCGGTGATTGGAAAGTTAATACCACTTTCTATCTGGCATGAAAGTACGTGCGCAAGTTTTTTTTTATTATAGAAACGGTTGTGTATTTACAGAAAATGCGCCCATCCAACTAGATAAGAGAAACCTTTAAATGAAGAAATAACAAACTGTGTTGTTTTTGGCCACTATGAGCCCTCCAGATCAGCTTCAGTCTCTGCTTCCTTCTTCTTGTACACGTTCATCCTGAAGATTCTCTTTCTTTTTCTCTTTATTCCTAAAAAAATTAAATCCTCTTGAACGCAGCGGAGTCCTCCTGAACAAGACCCCACCCGCTGAGACAGTACAAATGTTTCGTCATAGGATAAAGGTGACGTCTGTTGAGTCAGAAAAACTTTGTTCCATTTACAGTTCCAGCTAATGACTGTCCTGATAATCTGATAATCTCTTTGATTATTGAAACAAATGATAAATTATTTGGTTATGAATCATGTAATTACTCAGAGGCTCTTATGTGGCTAGCTTGTGATTTGTTTTATGTGCTAAAAACAACAATGAAAATCAATACTTCTTTAAAAATAAAGCTTTTAATGAATTTCATTGCTAAGTAAAAATTCCAGTATTTAGTTTTGAGATCAGCACTGCTGCACATTCAAAATCACAGCTTCTGATTGGTCGATGAGTCAGGAATGCTTTATTTATCTATTTATTTATCTATCTTATTTATTTATTTATTTTCCCCTAACATGAGAAAATGGATAAAAATCTGACTTTTATTGTTTTAACCTGCGTGATGAGACAATTGCATGAGACATTTTAATTTCTAAAGGCTAGAGTGCTAACTGCTAGCTAACTCAACGAGACGAGGCTTGTGAATTCACACCATTTTTTTCCGGGTGAAAAGCGAAGTTTTGTGACATGTGGCATGAAGGTTTTGCCATCACATCGTTTTTCACTTCAGCCCGGTAGGCGGTAATGCCTACAAGTCAGTGCAACTAATCGGCAACTAATTTGGTCATTAAATTTAATTGACTACTGTGATCTCTTGTTTGTACCCTTGTCCCATTTGGAAGAGAAAGTTTTCCAGTTACTCCATAATTTTCCAGTTAGAAAAGGAGGTGCTGGGAAAACAAGCAGTGACATGTGATGACATCTGATGAAGTTCAGGCCTGTGTTGTGATCGGTTCTGAACGTTTGGCAAGTTTTAAAGCTTTTTGTTTTTAGACAGTCTTTAGTCCCTCAATACTCCATACTCAATTTGTAATTCATTCCCTTTCGTTAATTGTACCATCATTGTTCAAATAGAGTAATCGTATTACATTTTTAAAATTATTATTAATAAGAAAATAAATCAAAGATACCACATCGGCATGCAGATAATTTTAGGTTGCTAATTATTTGTGTATTTAAAGAAGAGATTAGAGTCAAAGCCTCGGGCGAGCTCAATCATTTGCTCACTTGTTTTGACAAAGTTTCTGAATCAGGCTGCGGAGTCTGAATCAGCCTTGTTAATTCCGTCCCACACGCCCAGCTCGAAAGAAAATAAAGGAACGGGAACGAAAGTGCACGCCAGCCGAAGCAGAACAGCTGCCGTGTTTACATGGCAACTCGATACACAAATACAGGCTGAGTAACGGAAAGACCGGGGCTGCCCTCAGGCCTTTGGCCTCCAGATTTTAAAACTGTTTTTTTTTTTTTTTTCTCCCCCTTTTATTTTTAAAAGCAGTTATCCTTTTTCCTTCTGCCAGGCGCGTGGAGCTGTGGCATGCACAGGCAGGTCAGAGGGCAAAGGTGTGTGTGTGTGTGAGGCGAATCTGTCGTGCAGAAGCCGGATCCATCTTTTATCCCATAATCCCGAGGCTGAGCACTTTCGTCTCCTTTAATCCACTCTGAATCAAAAGTCTTCGATACGTCGTTCAGCACCGTGGAATTTATCGCCGCCCGCCGAATATAAAACTCTCTGCCGAAAAATGAGAAGGTTCATTTAGTCAGAGCGCGGTATGCGGAACGATAACATCGAAATAACGAGGGTGTAACCTCGAACTTTCAGTCTCACCCTCTCACCTGCTCACAAAACCATTAGCAGTTGTGTTCTCGCAATTTGTACATTTATTTACTGGAACTCCCAGCTTGTTTATGTCTGGTCTTGGGGTTTGCTTTGCTCAGCAATATGATGTTAAAAAAAAAACAAAGTATTAAGAGACATGTACAGTTATAACATGCAACTGTAAAACATATGGCACGACATATGTATAGTTTATGTGTTTGTTGTATCCCAGTATGTAATATCTTAAACAGTATAAAATAAACAAGTAAATTGGCTTGATAAAGTGAAGTAGAATAGAATGGGTCTGAAAGTCTTTCAGTGCAGGGTTTTGACCACACGACCATCTGACCTGTAACTCAAAGCCACCGCAACTAGATTACGTTAATTAACTTGCATAAAAAGATTGCATCGAATCAATCCAAGCCAGGACCTTTTAAATAGGACTTTTTGGATACAGGGTAGGAAGATCTACTGAACTCAATGTATGCATGATCAGTTTGTTCTGGCTCCTTATTCATGTTTATTTGTTTGTTTGCTTTTTGAGTCTGATGTGTTTGAAGGTTGTATGTCCGATTTCCACGGTTTACTTGTCCAACAATCTGGGCAACCATCAGTAAAATCTGACCGGAAGTAGGCAGATACTTAACAAATCGCTTCAATCTGCTCTTGATCAACTGTCCGAGGTGTCACGTCACTATCTACAGGTGCAGGGTTCAGCTGTATTTGACCACAGCGCCAGCACTGTGATTGTGGCGTCGACATCGGGGTCGACTGTAACCCTACACCGCGGCGAGTTTTGAACAGAGCTCAGATCTCAGACTGACAGCTGCACCGAGTTCCCCTAGGTGTACATATGTGCGCGTGTGTGTGTGTGTGTGTGTGAAAGAGTGAGTGTGCTCATTGGGAACGCTTGATATGGCTCTCGATGACATCTTTAACCATGTATGCATGTACACTATGGCTGTATTTAGCCCAGTCTGTAACACCACTCGTCCTCAGCTGGCTTACCGCCGTCTGCCGAAATATTTCCTTGTTGTTGAGTCAAATCGACTCTATTCACTCTGGGACATTCAAGCTCTGTCTGAATTTTTTATTTTTTATTTTTTTGTAAGCTCGGAGCTGTAGAATCGACTCATAGCATTTTGCTCAATATCTACTGAATGTTTACATAAACAATATTTCCCTAACATAATTGCACACAATCTGTGAAAAGAAAAACAAACGTATCGAGATCTAGACTCTTCTGTGACAATAAAACTAATGTTGCTGCTACAACAATATTTTCACTTTCCGTTTAATTTATTATTACCTGTATATGCATTCATTTATTTAACCTTTTTTCAACTTTCTGCTTCTTTTGATTTTTGTTTCAGCTATTAGGCAGCATCTGTTTTCACAGTTTATATTTATTTACACACATTTTGTACAGATGTTTACTCGCCGTGCCTTAAACTGCACCCTGGGGATAGTTTTTTTATTTATTTATTTATTATTTTTATTTAATTTTTTTACTTTAATTGAATTGGGATAAGTCGCACCTTCTGTGTTTGTCTGAGTTCAGTCTCATGTACGATCGGTTCGATGTCAAGTCTGAAGTGAAGATGGGATTGAGAGAGTTTTTTGTTCTCACAGAGGAAGCAAAATTCCTTCCTAGAAATTCATCATATCATGTAATGTTACCCCCACATGGGGTAAAAATGTGCAGGAAGAATATGTATTCCAACAAAAAAGAGAGCGTGCGAGAGAAACGATCAGATCAAGTGTTTACATGGCTAATGTTTACCTTCTGAGCTGATGGTCATATGTTTACACCAGACTATTTTGAGTGAAATGTTTACCGATTATTTATATCTTCATGTATTACTTGCTTTACACCTTAATCACTCAGCAGTGAGTCCCTGTGTATGTTGTTGCTATTGGAGGGAAAAAAAGGTGTATGTCAACGCTTTCTGGCCAATCTGAATCCAGCGTCGCTATGATCGAACGTCATAAATGTAAAGGGATATATCTACGGTATATCGTAGAACGCATTTGCGTCACATGGCTAGCTGCACTATTTGGATGGCTCTGGATATGGGTGTGAGGGGAAAACTGGCACTTCAAAGCGTGCGTGCGTGTTATCAGGAGCGCGAGGTGTTTGTTTGAGGTGAGACTGTGGAAATGGCTGCTCTCAGCTCAGACACCGAGACGGAGCGAGAGGACGAGGCGAGGTGCTGATTTATAGTTTCAGTCGCCCATAATGCATTAAACACCTGTAGCTTTGTGGGCTGATATGAATCAATCCTCGCTTGTGGCCTTGTGAGTGGGATCCAGCCGTGATTCATCTCTCTCTCTCTCTCTCCAGCCGTGATTCATCTCTCTCTCTCTCTCTCTCTCTCTCAAGACAAGCTTTAAACATGCTTCAGCAACAGGTAAAAACATGCCAGGGAAGGAAAATGTTTTTCCCGCACAGACTCACCCTGGCTGCAACCTCCCCTCATCAGTGCGTTCTTTACATTCCACCTTGTTTGTATCATAGCTGCACAACAGCTAATTAAATTTCCTGCCACTACCAGCACACCAAGGCCCTTAGATTTGCATGACAATAGTTCATCTCTCTCTCTCTCTCTCTCTCTCTCTCTGTCTCATTTCATAGTGTTTTGACAAGGAGGTGTCTATAAAGTTCTTTACACAAATGTAAAATTTTTACATTGCACGTTTTTTTGATTGTTATTTTAACAATCAAAATCCCAGTCAGGAAGCAGTGTCAGCCAAAATACAATGCCCCCTGGAGTGGCAGCTTGGTGGTGCTTGGACTCGAACCCCCAACTCTCCCATCATTAACCCAAAACCTTAACCGATTTGAGCCATCAAATTAGCCATTTGTTCTATGAGAGAAATTTCTGACACTGCCAGGTTAAGTACTTTTTTTTTTTTTTTTCTCTAACAGCAGCTCTGAAAATTCACAAGTATAACTTTTGTTCCATAATATTTAACAGTAAAAAGAAAAACTGTTTTATTTATTGATATGGTGGAATGTTATCTGAAGCAAGGTTTACTTATTTTTTTATCGGTAACATTTTTGAATGAAATCTTCTGTGTCATGACGTTAGAACAGCTTCAAAACCTGCAGTGTAATTCAAGGGTGAACAAAGACAGTAAACGAGGGAATGATGTTTATGGCTGCTAGATCAGAAGCGAGAATTTGGGTTATATATATATATATATGTATGTACAGGATGTATAGATAGCCTGAAAGTGTCAGTCTTTTATGATAAACCGTGTAACAGGATCAGTATAATAAAGCATTTTATTCTAGGTAAATATGGGTTGGCAGAAGTTACACCATGTTTTTCCTAAAACAGCATGCCTAAGTGTTTTATACCTTGTGTAAACAAAACGCCAATGGGGAATCTACTATAACTCTGAGGGGTAAAAAGCCGCATAGTTGACACAAAACCATAAAAATTGGAATTAAACGCGATTTTAATTCAATTCAGTTTTATTTCTACGGTGCTTTTATCAGTAGTCATTGTCACAAAGCAGCTTTACAGAATAAAAAAATGGAATACATGTTGAAATTAGTTTAAAAAGTGTAAGGAAATATGTCTTAAAAATTAATTACATCTGTCCCTGATGAGCAAGCCGAGGAAAAACTCCAGAGATAAGAGAAACCTTGAGAGGAACCAGACTCGACAGGGAACCCGTCCTAATTCGTGTGCTATCAGACTGCAGGGAGTGATTTGCAGTCTTTAGGAGGCTGGAAGTTAGTGCATTAATCCATGTATTTGGAAAAACACAGTTTATGTGTTAAACTTGATGTACTAACATGACCTAAGAGTGAATTAGCTGCTAACAGACTAGCTGCAGAGTCTGCAGGATCTATAACCCTAAGCGTGTGCTCTGGGCATTCACATTCTGCCTAGTGGAACACTAACCGTTTAAATGAACAAATTATGTCGAGAGCTTATCGGAGTGAATCTTTGTTTTTTTTTTTTTTTTTTTCCCCGAAATAACTTAATCATATCTCTCTTTTTTATTTTTGTAAAAAAAAAAAAGTTACACTTCAGTTTAAGATTCTCACATTCAGCGAGTTAAAGTTCCCCTCGAGTAAAATTTATCACAGGAAAACGTATTTATTTATTTTTTTCCCTTTCCACTCTATCTCTGTAAAGACTGGTGTCGTTAACAAGTCCGAGCGACGCATGGAATACGGTAACCTCATTACACCGTAGGCCCGAGGTCACTAGTTCACTCCTTCCAGTTCCTGCATTAAGCACCCGGACTAATGCAGAGAGCGCTTTCCTCCGCCCATACCAACATCCTGTGCATTTATCCTCAGCCCTCGAGGGCCATGTGTTTGCAGATTCGTCTCCTTCGCCTATGAATGCCCATTCAGGCCACATCCAGAGTCTGAATAGACAGGGAAGTGCCTGTTGTTGATTCGCACCCCGAGCGACTCCCACTCCACAGCAATTGTTATCATGCTATTGTAGAGGAAGAACGCGTCAGGAGAACGGGCTTTAGACGCAGGGCAAAGCTGTCATCACGGCAGGGTGAAACTCGTACCTCGCTGTCTGTCTGCTCGGATTCGACTTCTCTACTTTATTTAAAAAGCCTACAAGGCTGTCGTACTTTCTCATATAAATGATCTTACAAACATCTAGCACGAGAGCGAGGTAAACACGAGAGATTTCCTTTGGAGCATTTTATCTCCAGAGCTTCACTTTCTTCAGCTTTATTTTTTATTTTTAATTTTGTTTGGTGTGTACCTTATTTATTTATTTTTTTTATATAAAGTTGTCCACACCCATCATGAGTCGTATCTCGTAAACAACATTCGTGCTCATTATCACTCCGACATGATAAGTGTATTGATAAGAAGAGACAGCATTTCGGTATCTTTCGCACACACGATAAAGATATCATCCCTTGGAAGTGATTGCTTGTACATGTAGGGTTGTGTAACAGGTGGCGTGTATTTATTTATTTAATTTTTTAGCCTGTTTGATTGCCAATGCATAAAAACAATAATGCAATTCTTAAAAATAGTTTTTGGATAGTTATCTGCCAAACATGAGCCGTACGTTAAATCCGAGAGGCAAAAAAGTGAACATCAAACACATGATCAACAATCAGCTCTGCTACTTAAATCCGTCCCATCAATTGAAAAGAGGCAGACGCCCCTTTTTATCTTTTTTTTTTTTTTTTTCCAGATACATAAGTGTTTAGACGGACATCACCTTTGTTTCCTCATAGGACACGTCGTTATAGATAAAAAAAAAAACGTACCATGGAGGAAATGTCCTGTTCCAACATTCCAGCTATTGCAGCTTTTTCCTGTATGTATTAAATGAGAAATGTTTGTAAGCCGTAATAGAAGTAAATAAAAATGTTAAGGCTTAACCTCTGGTGCTTTTGTAGTGCGTGTGTATGAGGAGTAGGAAGCCAGTCTGGGAATTTTTTCTTTTTCTTTTTTTATTCCCCTCCTCTCTCTGGGTTGACACACATGGTCACCATGGGAACAGCTGTAAATAATGTCGTCATGCTTCTTTGCCCAGCACGTTCCAGAGAAATTCCCGGCTTTCAAGATTTTAACAGCGAGTCATTCTACGACTCACAAGTTTATGGGTCTCTCCAGCGCTGGAAGTGTTTTCCAGCTAGTCCACAAACATGTACAGTTTAACCGTTATTACAGTAACCTATTTCACCCCTCATTAAAAAAAAAAAAAAAATTCATGTGGATCACCATGGATTGGTGCAAGGCATTCACAGAGGGCGTTTTCACATCAGCAACATCGGGATTGTTTTTTTTTTCCCCCCAGAGAATGGTTGACTCTGAAGTTTACTGGTTTATTTTGATCAGTGAGAAAACGATCGTTCCAGGCTCTGGAGTACAATATAGTCAGGCACAGTTGGAATCAAATATGGGAGCCAGTCGTACCTGAACACGGAAGTAGATCGTCATCCGCGCTGTCAGGCTCCTTTGAAATCTCAGCACTCGTCAATCTCATCCTCAGAACTCACTACCCAAGTTGGAAGGCATGAGAAATCTTTTTTTTTTTTTTTTACTTTTTTTTTCTGTACATATTAGACATAGTGTAAAAATTAACCTCCTTGTTCTCTTCTTCTCATGTGTTTTAATGCCGGCTCACAATCCAAGTAGGTACGTACTGCCACCTGCTGTATCGGAGAGTGTAAATACGCAGGTGTACCCAAGTACAGAGAACCAAAAAAAAAAAACGTACCACATGGTGCTGGCTAGCGGGTGAGTGAGGAGGGGGAGCAGTCATTCCTGCGCACAGTGCGAATCAATCGTGCCTAGTGTGGAACCACACTGATCTCTAGAGCACAAACTCATTATGTCGTGCGCAAGTATTCACCCCCTTAACCTCGTGTTTATTGGAATTCAAGGAAAATCAATATATTTAAGTATTCACAACATCCCTGGTGTACTCCAACTTTGTACCTGAAGTTCAGGATAAGGGGTATACACGATGGGTGTATGGAAGGAAAACGTTCTCCCTTACTTCAAAAGTATAGGGTGTAGATTTGTGACGTATAATCCCAGTGAAGTCCGTAAAAAAAAAAAGAAAAAAAAAGGAAAATTCCAATGTAGTCAACTTTTGTATACGTCTACTGCTTACATGCTGAAGAAGCACAAGTATGCGTTTGTTTTCTCTAAAGTTAATCGTATAATTACCATCAAGAACGTCCATAACAGTATGTTAAGTGTTAAGACCTCCGAAATCACATGCCCTAAATTTCGCAAACAGTGTCCACACCCGTTAGAGGCAGGTAAATTCAATGAAAAGTCACTACTGTTATGTAAGAACAGGGACCATTTCAACACTGTATTCGAGTAAATAAAAAACACTCATAGTCTGACGAGGTGAGACTCAGTCAAGTAGACAAGTACGTTCGTTTTCCACTGCCTGTTGTGCAAGGTGCTCCCCAGGGATCGGACGTAGGCCTGCTTTTATTTTTTGTTATTTTATTTGCAAGCCATGTTTTAAATTGGTCGACGCAGAGCTGGCACCGGATCGCTCGCGAAACCTGAGTGAAAGATGACGTGCATGTCTCTGGCTCCAAGCTTTTTTGGCTTACCCCGTGTAATAGGAAAGCTCTCATTAGCACACTCGGTTATCCGAGCATGGAATGAAGCGGCTGAACACGATCCATCAGAGAAGACGTGGGGAGGAAAAAAAGGATCGATTCAAACGGGTTCATAGATTTTCTCAAAGGGAACACCTCACCGACGTTTTTCTCTCGTGTCGGCGTGATTCAGTGTCATTCGACCTGCATGTCTCCTTTTTGCTGCTGGAATTTTTGAAGAAGATGTAACACTAAGAAGAAGGAAGAGTGGGAGGGAGGAAGGGAGGGAAAAAAAAAAAAAGCTTCAACGTTGTTGCTAGCAACATGTTGCCATGTTTATTCATGTGAATCAGCAGGCAAGGTTCAAGTTTGTGACAATGAAATTATAGTAAAGAAAGGTCTACAGTTGGTTAGCACCTCACACCTCCAGGGTCGGGGGTTCGATTCCTGCCTCGGGGTTAGTGTGCATGGAGTTTGCATGTGTTTCATGGGTTTCCTCCAGGTGCTCCGGTTTCCTCACACAATCCAAAGACCTGGGATATACTCTTGGGATATATATATTTTTTAAAGACACGAGTTACCCCAAGCGAACGAGTTTAAGTATCTTGGGGTCTTGTTTACGAGTGATGGGACACTGGAGAGAGTTGAGCCAAAAGCCAAAGATGTCACTGTACCAGTCGATCTTCGTTCCTACCCTCACCCATGATCATGAGCATGAACAAGATCGCAAATTCAAGAGGCCAAAATAGTTTTTTTCAGAAGGGTAGCTGGCTTTTCTCTTCGAGATGGAATGAGAAGCTCAGTCATCCGTGTAGAACCAAGGTGGTCCAGGCATCTAGTAAGGATGTCCTCAGGACGCGTCCGTAGGGAGCTGTTCTTGGCACGTGCAGTTGGGAGGAAGCCACGGGGGCAGACCAAAGACTAGGTGGAGAGATTATATGTCCACTCTGGCTTGGGATGCCGCGGTCATCAGAGTTAGCTGAGGTGGCTGGTGAAAGGGAAGTTTGGGGTTCCCTGCTTGAACTGCTACCCTCGACCGCAACCCTATTTCGGTTAAGCAGTTGAGGACACGAGAGTCGTTGTAGAGTTTCTACAAAATGGCATAAACAGTTCTGCAAGCGGAAACATCACGCTGATGAACGAGGTTCGGTTTGAGCTGACTGGAATGCTTCGTTAACTCTCCGTTTACATTTATGCTATTTTTGCAGACACCCTGATCCAGAGTGACTTACATTTTTATCATAAACATCTTGATCAAGGAGCCTACGGTGACAACTTAGTGCTGGGGTTTGAACCCGGTATCTTCCGATCAGTAGTCTAACCCCTCAACCCCTGAGCTACCCCTTGGCCTGATAACCACTCTGTGCATTCGTGGTGAGTCGAAAAGTATCTCAACTCAGAGTTTGGAGGCAAATGGGATGCAAAAACCACAAGACCTCACTGTGGATCTGAAAAAAAAAAGGACCAGAGTTATTGCCTCATTACCTTTTTTTTGTTTCCTTTCCTTTCCTTTCCCTCCTCCTCTTGTTCCATCGCTACGGGCAACGAGGTGTTCTGACAGTAGAAGGCCAGAGATGCCCCATTTTGTCATTACTAAAATTGGGGGGGGGGGACTGGTTGGACGGAAAAGGGAGACAGGAGCTTGTCCTCGCCGAAACGTACACATGAAAGAGTTTATGTGGAGGACACGGGCTTCCTCCTCACAGCTGCGCTTCAAAGTGCTGCAAAACACTTTTCTTTTTCCAGCGCCAGGCTGGGGGTGGAAATCTGGAAAGATTTACAGGGTGTGTGTGTGTGTTAGATGGGGAAGGGGCTCTGGGGAAACACAGAGTTGTAAGTGTGAACAAACGGTCTCCATGGCGACAGCGGGCTGCCGTAGTGATGGATGGAGTGAGGAGGGAGGATGAGGAGATCAGCCTGAGTTTGCAGATTTTCTTCTCTTTTTCCTTCTTCTCTTCTTTTCTTTCCATTATGCTGCTTTTTTCAGTTCACTCCCCAACTTTTCTTTTTATTTTCATTTGATCTCCAGTTTTTTTTTCTTCTTTTTTTTTCTCATCTCTTTTTCTTCTCATCTTGTCTCATCTCTCCTATTTTCAAATTATTTTCTCGTCTGGTCGTCCTCTTTTTTTTTTTTCTTTTTTTTTTTTCCTTCATTGTTTTTTCTTTTCTTCCATGCTCTCTTTACTTCTCTTCTCACAGTCTGCAGGTCGCTATATAGTTCTCGTTGCATTAGCCATAAATGAATATGAGAGACTGACAAACAGCCTCCGCTGTAGATATCAAGTCTTAATTTGCTTTTGTGTGTGTGTGTGTGTGTGTGTGTGTGTGTGTGTGTGTGTCTTCACATCCGTGTGCCTTCACACAAGTGTGTGTTGAATAACAGGATAAAATCAGAAAAAAGATGAAATGTGGACACGCTCGCTCACACATACACACATGCACGGTTCGTCCCTGTCATTCACTCCTTTTTAAATATGTAATTAACTAATCCACAACTTTTTAAAGTTTTGCAACGAGGGACGGCTCAGGACTTCTATCGCCAAGATAAATAAAGCCAAACAAATATTAAGCAAACATGTACACATTACCATGTGAACCCGTTCACCCAGAAACCAGTTACGTCGTGAGAATATCCGAGTGCAAAATAACAAGTGGGCAGTTTTTTTTTTTTTTTAAGTTTCAGGAAATGTAGTTAAAATAATTTGCAGATTTGTTATAACAGCTGTCAGAACTCCAACATTTCTTATAGTAATATCTCAACAAAACAGTAATAACTGTAACATTTCCCCCAAAGTAATAACTTATCTACGCTGCCCGGCCAAAAAAAAGTCACCGCATCAGGAGGGTCAAGTTATTGGCCTGAAAACAGTGAAGGAGATTTGAAATTACTGGAATTGTAACTGGGTTATGAGCCGTCCAGGACGTTATCAAAACCTGTAAGGATAGAGCTGAACCTTCAACCTTTTAGATAGACATGTCAGTGGGGAATCATGCATGGAGATCACTTAAACGTTCTGTGAAGTTGCATTGTAAAATATAAATAAATAAATAAATAAATAAATTTAATAGTAAAAAACTTGAGCCATGTTTTAATCTCCACTAATGCAATTGGAACTAAACAGTGCTAAGAAAACCACTTGTTGGAGCGATGGAGAAAGGTCATGTGGTCTGATGAGTCCAGATTGAGTCTATTCCAATATAGTGTCCACTGTACAAGCCTCTGGAGACAGTGTTATGATCTGAGGTTGCTTCAGTTGTTCAGGTCTAGACTCAGCAACGTTATGTGGCAATAAAATGAAGTCAGCTGACGACGTAGATGTACTGATGACTTCTGGGAGCATGAGGAATCATTTTCACATATGAACTGGCCAGCAGCCCGTGAACCGGAATCAACGAAATCTTGCAGTGTACGACGTTTTTTTTCTTCTTTTATATAAAGACAGTGTATGTGGCCAAAGTAATGGTTATAATTCTAGTGTGTAACATTTCCCCAAAGTTATTTTTCTGTTCCATAACAAATGCTATAACTAAACAACTAAAAATTTAAATTTCTTCAAGTTTTAACCATTACATTTCTGCAAAGTGGCAGCTCTAATAACTAACATTTGCCCAAATTAATAACCATTATTTCAAGGTGTAATGATTATAGTTATTAACTATAAATATCTATAATTTTGGTTATAATATCTAGAACATTTCTAATAGTAACAGCTGTAACATCTGAAAGATTTTAATAGTTTCAGCCATAATAACTAGCAATTCTGACAGCAATTACAATTTATTACAAATTTTAATTTCTTTAAATACTTCTTTACTTTTAAAAAATCTTTTAAAATTACATTTCGATTATTTTGACATGTTTTGTGATTATGATTTAAATTGCTACCTGCACCATTTTGTATTCAAACCTATTTATCGAGGCGAACAAGAAGAAACTGGACAAATGATCTCATTAAGAGGATGCTTGTCAATATTTTTAGAAACTTAAAAAGTATATAAAAAAAGAAATAAATGGTTAAATTATCGACAAACTACATACATTTCCTGATTATGCGTACAGAGTAACTGTAATAAACTTGAGCTTTTTGCAATTAAATAATTCATTTATATTTCGATTTTTGTGCAATTAATCGTGCAGCACTAATGTTAAGCTTACTTTAAGTAATTAATACAATGTAGATATAATGTAAATGGATCTCATCGTCTGTTGTTTAGGGGAAAATGACGAGAAAAAATGTAAGGTTTTTATTTTCTCATGGAGTGAGAACACTTTTACGTTGCCGTCTCAATCTTTGGGGGATTACATAGAGCATTTAATTGCTTTTAAGGAGGATGTTTATTTACGGAGACAAAGGGAGGACACGACGTATGTAGCGAACAAACAAGACACAAGGCGAAGCGTAGCTCGGCCAGCGTAGCGATTTCCACCCGGCAAGTTCGGGTTTTGCTTTTTTGCGACTCCATGAGAATGTGCTTTTGTAAATTTTCAACGCGAGGTTGGTTGATCTGGAACCAGCAGTGAATGCGGAGGATGAACTGTACAACATTTTCTGATAGTAACTGTAATACTATCAGAGCGTGATGTTCATTATATAGTAGTAACCAATGATATGATATTTAACATATTTAACGTTCAGCATAATAACTTTGATATTTATCTTTGTAATGACGATAATATCTATAACTTTACCTTTACTGTCTCAATGAACAATAACGCTGAGGGCATTTTTACATGAAGGGTCCTGGGATCGTTTTTTTTCCAGAGAACACTTGACCCCCAAAGCCTTGTTCATTTTCATCAGTGTGAACACAATCATTCGATGCCGGAGTCCAACGGGGGATCTGCAGGTCTGTCTCCCCCGCCAATTATTTTTATTTTTTTTGGAATATTAGCGCAACGATCGCTTACCTCAACTCTTCTTTGTTTTTAATAATCCAACTAGGCGCATACTGCCACCTGCTGTATCGGAGGTTGAAAAATCCGCAAGTACGGAAAGTGATAATAATGTGAACGCTTGGCCAGTGGGGAGGAGGAGGGAGAGCAATCGTTCCTCTTCATGAAACAAATCAATGTGGAAGTGCCCCGGAAAGTTCACTGACTCTGACAGCACTCCGTATAGCTGCTCATACAGTCGTTTACACGTACACGTAAGGTGTGTGTGTGTGTTCCATAAGTGTGTGTATGTTGAGTGTCAGCGTGTTGTGTTTAGTCAATTATCAGCACACACACACACACACACACACACACACACACCCCAGCAGTTTGGAAAAGTCATCGTGTGAAAGAGTTGTTGATTTTGGAGCACAGAAGTATAACGCAAACTTCTCTCTCTCTCTCTCTCTCTCTCTCTCTCTCTCTCTCTCTCTCACTCACTCTACCCCGCCCCCTTCCTCCTCCCTTCCAGTCTTTCCTTTTCTCCAGCTTTCCCTGATTACTTTTACATTCCTTGTCAGTTTTGCTCCGGAGTCTCAAAGTTCCTGAAAGTAACTCCACAAATAATCGTAGCGGAGAGAGTTAGATATATATATAATTGGAGCCGAGCTGCTCACCAATCCCCCACCTCCCTCCCCCCTACCCCCAATAACACCCGAGTAATTACCCCCCCCCCCCCCCCAAGCCCGAGAGGCTGAAATGAATAGGTTACGTATTTATTGTTGTAAGTTTCTGGTTAATGTGAGATAGACGGCTCGCTCTGGGGACAGCATTGTTTGGTTTGGGAAGTATTCTGCCGGTCGCCTAGCAACAGGCTCCTGGAAACGGGAGTGGACTGTGTTGCTACTGGCAACGGTTGTTGCTCTGCAAACAATGTGGGCCGGAGCGCAAACAAGAGCCAAGACCGTGGGCTCCTGCGCTTAATTGAACATCTGCATGTGTTTTTTTTTTTTTTTTTTTCCCCTCTTTAACTTAGCTTCCCTTTAATAACAAGCGACAGGCCGTCCCTTTAACCATGATCTTACGAGTAACAACTTCATTTGCGTAGCACCTTTTTTATTTTTTTATTTATTTGTTTGTTTCAAAAGGAAAGCGCTTTAACAGGGTGCGCAGGAATTCTAACAAGTGAGGTGAAGAAAGGAAAGCATGTGACTGGGAGTAAGAAAAGAAAATAACTAATGATAATGTTAATTTGTGATTTAATATGATTTAATTCCTTATCGTTCATCTTTAACACCTGATCGTTTCAGAGGAGCTGACGAGCATGATGTAAGGGGGATTTTTTTTTTTCTGTCTCCCTCAGAGGGGGATAGCATCGGGTTGATTCTCTCTCGTGTGTCTGTGTGTGTACATGTACTGTAACGAGGCCCGATCGCGGTCGCCGCACCCCTCTCCGTCACGCAGCCCAGACGAGCTCGGCCTCCCGCTGCCCGCTGCTTTTGTTCCGTCCCGAGCAGCTGGTGGGGAATTTAATGTGGCTTTTAACCTGGGCGAGACGCCCGCACAGAGACCGAGCGTCCCGGACCTCCAATCCTGCGCTCTTCACACGCTCGCTCACACTTAATTAAAGTTCTGCTCAGGAGCTCCCTCAGGACAAAAGCACCGTCTGAAGGGCGCCAGTAAAAAAGTCCCTCTGTTCCTCAAGCACTTCAGGGCAAAAGTAGCACCTTCTCTTCGCTTCTTCTTCTCTTCCCTTCTTTTCTTAATTCCTGGTCTTCTCTTCTGTTTATCTTCACTTTTTTTTCTTTTCTCTTCTCTCATGTTCTTCTTCTCTTCTCTTCCTAATTTTTGGTCCCGTCTTCTCATTTTTGTTTTCCTCCTCCTTCCTTTCTTCTCATTTCTTCTTAATAATTTCCGGTCTTTTTTTTTTCTTTTTTTTCCAATATATCCTCTCTCGTTTTCTCATACATTTCTCAAACAATTCCCGTTTTCTCCTCTACTGTTCAATTCCGTTCATCTTTCCGTTTCTCTCCGGGTTTTCTTCTTGTGACTTGTTCACACATCTTTCTATTCACTTTCATTCTATTCTGTTTGTCTTCTCTCCCTATGTAATGTCCATTTTTCCCCCTCCTTCTCTTTTTTGCCTCTTTTCTCTTATCCTCTGTTCTAATAATTTCTTGTCACTTTTTGTTTCTTTCTCTTCACTTTTTCTTTTCTAATTTTTTCTCATCTACTGTTTTATTATTCTTTCTTTTTTCTTGTCTCGCTTTTTTTTTTTTTTTTTGCATTTTCCTCCTTTCATCATCTTTGACCTCCTCTCGCCTTTTCTCATCGTTTCTAGTCACTACTTTCTCTCAGGTGTTGTCTATTCGTTTTATTCCTCTTCCCTTCTAATTCCTAGAACTCGTTTCTCCTCTTCTCTTCTATCCCTTTTTCTATAACGGAGGAATATAAAAGGAAAGGTGCTTTTATAGACCTATCTTTTCCTCTCATTTTCTTATCTCTTTGATCTCTGAAGAGATCTATTCCTCTCTCTCTCTCTCTCTCTCTCTCTCTCTCTCTCCTCTGCCTTTTATTTCCTCCTTTTCTCAGTAACCTTTTACACCGACTCACAAGCGAGGTTAAACGCTGCACCAAACTTCCTCATCTCGCTCCTCCTCTGTGTTTCCGCTCCGTCCAGTTCGATGCAGGAAACACTGAACAGCTCGAGGTAGATGGAATCAAAGATGACTTTATTGTCTGAGAATTCATTCAGGCTTGTAGTAATCTAAATAAACGGGAGTCACAATCTGAGGTAATAATAATAATAATTATTATTATAAACTGTGCGTTTTGGAGATGTGGAGAAGTGTTGAGTCGAACTCATCACCTGTTGCATGTTTGCTTTGCCCCCTCGCAGACAAACATCCCTCAGCGAGGGCGCCAGGGCGTGTGGTCGTCGAGGGGCTCGGGGACAAAAATAACCCCGTCGAGCTGTGAGTATCTGTCCAAACGTCACGCCATTTGGGGGAGGGGGGGACGCAAAAGGGGGCGGTCGTATCACAGCAAGGCTTTTGTGTTTATACATTTAGTGAAATCTAATTGCATTTTTATTTTTGTCCAGAGCGAGTGTTTTATTGTTTAGGTCGTACTGTTGTTCATCACCAGGGGCAACTCTGTTTTTCTCTCATTGCAGCTTTTTGTCCATTCAGACTCTAATATTAGACACTAATTAGCAGAAGAGTCCAAAATATTCCAGAGCATAAATCTCCGCCCTCCCGCTCCGCCTTGTGCTTCCGTCTTAAGAACTGATCTTAAAACAGGCTGTCAATCAAAACCAGACATCCCACCCCTTTCTCTCTGAGCTCTGTTCTTGTGCCCCACAGGGAGTCAAGTTCCCCCGGTGTCCGGTCTGGGGGATGTTTGAACCCGAGCTCCGGGTGCGAGCGGAGCAGGATATCCGCACCCGTATCCGACGGATTAGAGGCTTTAGTCTCATCTGAACGACGAGCTTGCCTCATCAGAGAGACCCCTCCCTCCATCTGTCGTTCATTTCTAACACTTCATTGGCCCGACCGGACGTGTACGAGGGGGGGGGGGGGGGGGTTACCTCGGGTTAAAATGGGAATAAAGTGAAATCATATTTATTCTTTAGTTAGCTTTAATGAGTCGTGCATTACACATGCAGAACAGACATCAGTTCTCTCACTCTCTTTTCCTTATTCTTGTCTCACACACACACAAGCCTCTCTCTCTCTCTCTCTCTCTCACAGGCACACGCGTGCGCACACACACACGCGCGCACACATATTACTGTGTGTATGTATATATAATATACACACACCTCTTGGTCTCACCATTCTCTCCCATTGCTCATCTTTTGCTCATCTCTTCCCCTTTGTCTTGTCTCACTGCTCTCCGCTCTGTCTTTTCTATCTTTCTCGCTCTGACCATATTTGTTTTTCTCTTTCTCTACTCGTCTCACTGTACAGTATATCTGTCTACCTCTTGATCTCGCAATTTTTCTCCACATGCTTGTGTCTCTGTTTCTCTCTCTCACTCACTCACACTCACACACACACACACACACGCGCACTCATCCGGTTTTCTCACTCTCGGGCTCTCTATCCATCTGTTTCTTTTTTCTTTGTCTTTTCCCCTTCTCTCTTTGTCTCTTTATCTCGCTCTCTCTCTCTTTCCTCTGTCACTTTTCCATGTGCACACACACTTCTTTCTACCTCTGCCTCTCTTTTGATCTCTATGTATTTTTCTCTGTATTTCTTCTTTTGCACCCCTTCTCTCTCTCTCGCTCTTTCTCTCTCACACTCAAACACACACACACACACACATATGTTATATACACACTATCAGTGTCTCTTTCTCTTACTAAGTTCCAGAGCTGAAGCTGTAAAAAGAACTGGGCTAAGAGGAAGGAGGGGAGGGGTGGGGGCGGGGGGGGGGGGGTGGTTGCAGGCAGGCAGGCAGGGAGGTGTCCAGAGTTCGGGGTGGTTGCCATGGTTCCCTCACCATGGCGACCAGCAAACGTTTACAAAGCATTGAGGAATTTCCTCATATCAGCTGGATTATTGGATCCCCTGGAGACAGATTCGCACTCGAAACAAACGCTGGAGCTCATCAGAACACTGACGTGTGTGTGTGTGTGTGTGTCTGTGTGCGCGCGTGTGTATGCGTGTTTGTGTATTGGGGGTTGGTGGGTTTTTTTTTTTTCTTTTCTTTTTTTTCCAAAGAGGTTTTGAGAATCCCACCCTTAAGATTCATCATACACAGTTCACATAAACACACCATTAATATCATTCTGTTTTTGTCCCTCTGTTCCTCTTTAAACTGCCATGGCCTTAACTTTTCCGTCTCTCTCTCTTTAAAACACTCTCTCCCTCACACACACACTCACACACACTCGCGCACACAGTAGTTGATCTCCTGCCCGAACTCCGTGCTCGGCTGTGATTAGACTGTTAATGTAGCTTTTATTCACAGAGCCTCAGTAAGGTTCAGATGTGAACAGCTCCTGGGGGGTGTCTCTCTCTCTCTCTCTCTCTCTCTCTCTCTTTCTCTCCCCCTCTCTCTCACTTTTTCTCTGTCTCTCTTATGCCTTGCCCAGTCTGAATGCCCGCTGAAAAGGCCCTTTGTGGAACCGGTTGGCACAAACACCAGTGTCTCGTCATTCAGTAGTCCGCTCTTATCCTCATCTTTCTGGGTGCACCGCTACTCGCATCTCTCTCTCTCTCTCTCTCTCTCTCTCTCTCTCTCTCTCTCTCTTTCCCCTCTCTCACACTCTATCTATCTTTGTGTCTGTATTTATAGAGAGTGAACGAGAGAGAGAGAACATCATGCAGAACTCAGAGGGTGGCTCGGAGGCAGCGTCCACAGTGGCGTTACAGACGGCCACTTCGGCCCAGGCGCCAGTCGTGCAGCCTGTACCTCCGTCGCAACAGGTACACACACACACACACACACACACACACACACACACACACACACACACACACACACACACACAAAAAAAAAAACACAAACTTTCCAACACATGACACTAGTCATAAAGAACTTTAGAGAAGAGGATGTGTGAATATGTAATAGATATCGGTCAGAAAGTGATAATTTCCATCCTGTGTTCTGCATGTGGTCACAAGATAAACACAACAAAAAACAATATGTATTAGCTTGACATCACCAGCTGGGAATGAATGACTCAGGGAGTAACACCACAGTCAAGGTGTGCCTTAATTAGAAACTAATCAATGTGGCACCTCCAGGGTCGGGGGTTCAATTCCCGCCTCAGGTTCTGTGTGCGTGTGCGAGGAGTTTGCACGTTCTCTCCGTGCTCGGTGGGTTTCCTCCAGGTACTCCGGTTTCCTCCGGCGTTTCAAAAAATTCATTGGCTTTCCCAAATTACACGTAGTGTGTGAGGCAGTGTGTACCACGCCTCATACCATAAGTCCCCCCCCTCCCCCCCCTTAATACGTAAGCGCGTATTAAAACATGCACAGCGCCATCTGTTGAACTTTTAAGATTTTTTTTTTTAAAGGTCGATTTAAATTTCATTTTATTTTTTAGGAATTCTTATTCTATCAGTTTTTAGCAAGTTTAGAACATGTCCAGCGCCATCTGTGGTAATGAAAGTGCACTATTTTATTAAATTGTTTGTTTGTCCCATTTAAAATTCTAATTAGCACATCTGTCAAAGCTTATATGTTATCTCAAGCTCAACTGAATACACCTTGAAATCCGTTCAGTAGTTTTTACGTGATGTGTTCACCAACAGACAAAAATAGCAAAAAATCTTTTTGATGCTCACCTTACGCCAAGCAGTGTGTGTTCCTGCTGAAAGTGCTTCTGTGTCTCGTTGCGAATGTGGGTTTTGTCAGGCAGCTGCTCTCTCCTCGGTACTGCGGATCAGACAGACCGACTCTCGCCCACGCTGAGACACACAGTCAGTCTAATTAACGATTGTAGACACCTGAGATATAGTTAATATACAGTACCAGCACTGGGACACTTATCACCGCTCTCATCCAATCAGATCGCTCGATCAGAACAAAGTGTCGTATCAAAGAAAATAATCACGTTTCCTAATGATATGAATCAATCAAATATTGTTTTGTTGTGTTTTACTGTATGTACTCAACGTTTGTGGTGCATAAAAAAAGTATTTCTTTAGACTTTGCCAGGCTTTCAAATGCATTTTTAGAAG